>JANHGB010043652.1:0-12263 GCA_026283785.1 Coracopsis vasa | reverse complement strand
CTGCCTGAGCACCCCATGTAGAGACTCCAGACCTCCAAATCCCCCCATATTCTCCCATATCCTACCATAGACCCACATAATGGGACTCCACACCACACCATTATCCTGGGATGCTATTCGCTCACAAGCTTTTCACAACCAGCTACTTTGCTAGGAAGAAGAGTTCAGCTTAAATAGCAACTGAAGAGTCACCCATGCTGCCTTTGTTCCCAAAGGATCCCCAGCAACATTCTGGGGAAAAGACTGGGAAAGCAAATCCAAGGCCAACAAACACATCTTACAGCAACACGGACAGTTTTCCCCAAGTCCTCTCCTGCAAGCAATCTGGGCAGGAAGGAGCACAGCTGCTGCCATAAACCTTTCCAGCCAAGCCACCCTGCTCCATTCTAATTTGTCACCTGCTCAGGGAAATCACTTGTCACAGAAATTTTCTTTTCCACTTAACGACTTCAAACTCAATTTGAGGCCTGGCTCGGCAGCCTGCAGCTGAGGTGCCTTTCAACCAGGGTGTGCACCTTCCTGGGCACGAGCTGATGGGGACATCGTCCGCTCGGGATGCGGAGCTGTCAGGAGCTTGATGTAATTAAAGGCCTGACTCAGCAGAGCACACCAGCCCTGCTGGTTGTAAACCCACACTCAGTGTTTCACAAGGATGAAATTGGGCTGGTGAGACCCTGACCTAAGTGAGGGCTAGGTCAGGCACGGGGTGTCATGACAAGTGATCTGGAGAGCAAGGGACAGGAAGAGGCAGAAGCCGCTCTACCTGGCCAGACTCAAGGCATTTAGATGACAAAGCACGTGGCCTGTTGGTGGTGGGGCCAGGATCAGCCCTAAAATGCAGTCTTTCCTCAGCAGTAAGTGAAAGGAGCTTATTGTCACAGGCTGATAGTCTGACCTGTGCAGCACTTCACCGCTGATGGAGCACAGGAAGAGCTTGTGTTGCTGCCACGTGCTCAGATTGGTACAAGATAGCATCAGTGGGCAAGACAGAGCAATGGTCTGAGTCATTGGAACTGCAGAAAGAATGCAAATACTGCTCTTGAGAAAAGTCACAAATAATAAAACATACATTGTGCAATGAGGGGAGCCAGGACAAGGGGCTCAGAGAAGTGTCTCTCCTACAGCCACCAAGCAAGTTTCAGAGCCAAAACCAGAAGCACCCAGTGCCCTTCTCGGCAACCCCCCCACCGCCTTTCCACCATTTCATGCTATAAACACAGAGTCAAAGTCTCTGTACCACAGATCTACTGTAAAATTATTCCTACTTACTGGAATTGCAAAAAAGGCTTAACAACAACTACTTCAGTGGCCTAGAATGACCTGATAAAATTCATCAGGTGAATGCTATTAAATGCAAGCATAAGGTAAGTGAACACCAAGTCCACATTCCAGCGAAAATAATAGGCCCCATGTTACAATGGAGAAGCAGCAAAATCATTGCTAGGACTGAATAAAAGCCATGATTTATGTATCTAGTTTGTGCTGTTCCTAAGTAGCTGCAGACAGCATATTAAGTGAAGTTAAACACACATCTTGTTACTTTAGCAATCCAACAGTGGCAATCGCACCTCATCTAAAAGCAGAATATATCAAGCAGGCAATTAATGGATCAGCTTAAGAATCGTCTCATCAAGGCGCTTCCTTCCTGGCAGCTGGGACAGCCACCCTGTCCCACCATGCAGGTCCTTGGCAGGACGGATGGAGCACCGGGTTGCTCCCAAAGGCCACACTCAGTGCTCCAGGTAGCAGGTCAGCCCCTGGCTCTGGCTCAGCACACTGAGCGTGTTGTCAGGAGGGAGCAGCTCAAATTAGCACATTAGCAGAACTGCCAAGAACGGAAAGCCCAATGCAACCAGCTCAACACTTGAGGCTTGCTCCAGTGGCTGCTGGAGTAAACCCTGCAGCTGCCACAGATAACACAGCATGTCACCTCAGTGATACAGACCATGCCTGCAGCCAGCATGCTGCCCCGCACTGACACCCACCCGAACACAAAGGCAGTGCTGTGCAGAAGCATCAGCCCAGGTCCTGAGATCAGCCTCATTGAAGCAAGCTAAAAATGGTGCTGCATTAATAGAGAGCACCAAATCCTGCTCCAGGGCTAGCTGTACCTTACAGCGACCTCATCCCTGCATTATCTCTTTGCACGACACAGAGCTGTTCTTGCTCCAGCAAGCACTCACAGAGCACTGCTTCACCCCATGTACCCAACCACAGCGGTGGTCTCTGAGAGCTAGACCACCATGCATTCCCCTCCTTATCTCCACTTCCTGCCCAAAAACCCAGGGAAGATTTAAGATTAAAGGGAATTTTAAAAGCACTTCATCCTCAGGAGTTAAAAATACTTTCTTCAGCCACTGCAAGGAGAGCAGAGGGGACAATGTTTACTGCAAAGTACTGCTGCAACTGAGATTCTTGCTTTAGAGGAAGATCTGGTGCTCTGGTGGTTTCAACATGTTTGTTAAACCCTTTAAGAGAGACTTATTTCAGCTCCTCTCTCCAAAATGGCTCTTTAACTTACTAGCAACCCCACTACATTAGTTGCACAAGCAACCAGTTCCCTTATAATTGGTCTCTAAGACAGCAGGTCTTCCTTTTTAACGGTTGATTAATTGCCACACTACCCAATGCAAGACTGTGACTCACTTGTCTCTGCAGAGATTTAGCAGGGAAGCCTCAGGCTTCCATGTAAAGGAAGGGATTGACACACAAAACCCCCCTGACTTGTGATACAGTCAAAACTAAAACAGGCAGCAGCCTCCCTTGGTAACCTTCCTGCCACCTCCACCCTGCAAAAGTTAAGGAAAATAAAGATACCCCCACTTTTAAGGCAAAATTCCATGTTCATCAGGCTCATTTCTCTCTTAATGTTTCATTATTCCCAGGTTAAATCCAGGCCGGTGAGCCTGATGTTGAAATGAATTGAAGCAACTGTTTTAACACAATCCAGCTTCCTTCCCCAAAGTCTTCCATCTCACCACCCACTGCCAAGAGAGGGACCAAAAAGAATAGGGAGATTAAATAGAAACAAAAGTTGGAGTCAGCACAAGGCTGGGTTAACGCAGGCACGGCTTTGTCGTTG
The DNA here is from genome assembly GCA_026283785.1 of Coracopsis vasa. NCBI lineage: Eukaryota > Metazoa > Chordata > Aves > Psittaciformes > Psittacidae > Coracopsis > Coracopsis vasa. Next base: position 9,181 of record JANHGB010043652.1, on the reverse strand, counting down.
TCATCTTGCTGTTTGTTGTCTGCAATCCTTTTAAGGTGGCTGCAGCTTGCAGCCAGCATAAGCCTGATTTTGTAAGGGTTTGGGTTTTTTTTTCCTCTCCTTCCTTTTTTCAAATTGCCAGCAATTGATTTCATTTAACATTTTCATTCCTCTGCCCGCTGTAAATAACCACTTGGCAGTTGAATTTCTCAAGTAGAACAGGCAGCGGCTGCTTACTCTCTTCCTGGCAGCTGGGGGGGAATCTGGCAAGCACTAAAGCAAGAAGCTGTTTCAAGTAGCTTTGAAATGTGCAGGAGATTACACGGGTAGCACTTGGAGTGGAAGAAGTCACACTATGGAAAGGCCGAGAACTTCTTTTCGAGACACCTAGTGAACCTGGTGGCTGGGAGACTAAATTCACAGGTTAGAGATGAGTATTTCATGCTCTGTTCACAGCCCTACTTAGCCACGGATGCTTGCAGAGAAGGGTACCAAGCTGCTGTGATAGCTGCCGCCAGTAATCTGGCAGCACATTACTGCACTTAAACCAGCACACAAGGTGCAACCCAAGAAGAAGACAACCCAACCTACACCTCCATGTGCTCTGCAAACCACACGTGCTCTCCACCATGCTCTCCGTGCACATCAGCAGGCTGAGGTGCTGCATCACTGCAGGCTGAGTTACTGCATAACCTCCCTGCTGTGCCAGTAGCCTGTCCTCTCCCACGAGCTGGGCTCGGAAAAGCATCTCCACTCTGCCAGGAGATCCTAAGACCCAAGATGCAAAGAACTCCACGTTACCACCCAGTTCAGTAGGCACAAATTTCTGTTCTGGCTCATAATTCCAAGGAATTCCTGGCCTCACCGGAGCTGGACAAACTTAGGGCCAGAGCAAACGTCATTGTCAGGTCAGCCTTCGTGTCAGAGTAAGAATCAATGACAACTGGCATCAGTTGAAACCCCCCGGGTACACCTTGGTCACACCAGCATCCATGTAAGTCCTTTAGGCTTCAAATGGTTTACTTGTGTTTTACAGAGGGAGAGGTGCTGTCCCACAGTTGCCAGGCTGCCCTAAACACAGGAGCTTCCAGTACAAAGCCATCATAGAGAGGCCAAGCTGAACACCCCTCAGCCCCAGTCATGAAGCAAGGAATGGATATTTACCACCCGAATGGCTGCATGGCTAAGTGAGTGCAAGGTACTAATAATGGTTAATTTGTGAGGGGTGCTTTTTAGCTTTTGTTCAGAAAAAGTCAGTGTATTCTGAGCAGAGCCACTAATACCAACAAGCAGAGCTCGTACCACAGGCTGCATGGCCTCATTCCACCCTGCTTTTCTGATGCTGCAAAAAGTATTCTGAAGCTGCAGTAAAAGATATGGGCAGTGACAGGACCCTGGCACGCACCGGCCCCCACCTCACATCTCCACCCTGAAACGCTCCTCGCAAGAGCTGCTCACTCCTCCTCAGCTCCCTGCCCCTCCAACCCATGTTGGGATCTACAGTGAAGGGCTTTGGAACTGCCCCCGCTGAACTCGAGGAGGCAGAGCCGAGCAGGGATGACAGAATCGGAGCTGGCAGCATTGCAGAGCTAAGCCTAACAGTAGGTTCACCTTCCCCTTCCCGACTCCAACCCACCACAAGTCGGGAGGGCCTGATAAGGATGGCACAGGGAAGGCAAGCGAAGGAGGGCAGGAGGAGCAGGCAGGAGGCAGAGGTAGGCAGCAGCTGCTTTGTTAACACCATGACGCAGCTTATCTCCTTGCACTGAAAAAGCATTCACAAAGGGCATGGGCACATGGTGGATGATAGCAGTAAAAGATTCAGTCTAATCCATAGCTACACAGCAGGATAAAACATTGCTCCCCCCTCAAAAATACACTAGGGACATTAAGGGCCGCAGGAAGAGTTCAACCACTGTCCTACTGGGCGCTGGCTGGAGGCTCAGCCCTTGATATCTGCCCCTCACAGGGCAGGAGGGCTGCTGTTACCCTCCACTGCTGCCACCCTTCACTGTGCTCCCACCTGCTTGCAGAAGATCAAGTATGAAAAAGGCAACCTAGATCCCACAACAACCCAGAGCACACTGTGCTACATGGGAAGACAGGCAGGGCTAATCCCCCCTTCACAACTTGCAATACATTAGAGGCTGGTTTTGTATTCTTCTTTCTTATTATATTTATTTTAGCAACCTTGCTTTCACCCCTTCTTTTCCCCTAGCAGACAAACAGCGGAGTAGAGCAAGCACGGATAATTCTCATCCCATTTGATTTTATTTCTCTGTGGCGTTTCTCTGTTTGCTTTGGAGAAGAGGGGGTTGTTGGAGCATGTGTATTGCTTTGCAATTACAAATTAGCTTTTTAAATGAAGTGTGCTGCAAGAGGCCTGATATGCCATGTGCAAACGCACTACTCAGCCTCTGATGAGAAAGAAAAGTGGAAAAAAAACCCAGCATAGGAACAAGTGCCTTGCTGCTGCTCACAGAGCCTGGTCTGAGCAGGGAGCTCGGCACAGGGCAAGGTGAGGAGTGGTCACAGTCATGGGCTCTTCCTGGGAATTTGGTTCCCATAGTCAGCAAGGATTTTTTTGCAGAGTAAATGGAAGCACTTGACGGCAGTAACCAGGTCAAAGCACAGCTCTGCTCTGCTCTGCACAGGCTTCAGGGAGGCTCTGAGTGCAGGGGAGGAGACATGGAAACGGCATTCTCTAATCCCATCGAGTGGGACCAGCTTCCCCCAGCCCTCCAAATCAAGACCCCTGTGTTAGCAGCACTCTCTGCGCAGGGAGCTCCAGTGGAGCTGAATTTTACATGCACTGGAGTACAAAGGCTGGATACTGGAAAGACCTGCTATTAATGCTAAAAACCTCAATGGCTGTAGCAGCAAAGCCAGGTCCCACACACATCTCCCAGGGTTTCATCACCATGGGTCACCACCACTCCGACAATATGTAGGTCTGCTTTGGATCCGACATCTCTGAGGCAGCTGCTGATGGGAAACACACCTCCAAGAGCAGTTCTGCAAAGGCGATTTGATATGCTGTCAGTCTGCCTACAGATTCAGGGAACCAGTAATTGCGTGCGAAGACTGGAACCACCTCTTTCCCAATGTCTGTTATTAGCAAGCTGAGTGAGTACCTTACTGTTGACAAATACTCAATTGCAGATGTGTGGTAGCCATGTCCCAGCCTCTCTTCCTTCATCACCTGCAATTGATGCAGCAGCAGCTAGTCAAATGAGCATAAACGGGGCGAGTTTTCAGCAAACACTGTCAGAGATTCAGCACAAAAGGAAAAGTTGACAAATGATCAAATGCAGTTGTATCTACAGCCTGCTGCTCACAGACAACCAACAAACAACACAAATGGCGACATTCCCTCTCTGGAAACCAAAAAGGCAGCCAGAGAGCAGCCATCCAGCTACAGCTGTAATAAAAACCCATACCCCAAAACCCAACTAAACTAAACCTCTTTGTTTGTTACTCCCAGAGCTCAGTAAACTTCAGTCCAGAAGCCACACGTCAGAGCTGAGTGAATACAGAGAGCTTGCTCAGGCCCCCACTGAGAACCTTTGGGTACCACTTTGAGGTTTCCCTGCAGATGATGCTTTTTAGGCACATATGGGCTTTTGTATCTTATTTTGGTTAAGGACATAGGCAAGAGTCTACTTGAAGCATCTTACAAAGAGTTCCCAAGTCGTCCTTCCCATGTCCTGACCACTTTTCCCTATTCTTTTCCCTTTCATCTGACTGGCCCAACTCAACCAACCATTAAGGAACATATTCTGTAGCACTAACTTGCCACCCGTGGCCCCGTGCTGCTAATGTGCTCTCCTCCATCTCTCACCTGTGAAGGACTTTGTCTGCTCAGATCAGCAGGGACTGGTATTTTCCACTGCACCCTCATCTTCTGCCCAGCAGAGCTGGGTGCTTTTTTAAGGCCTCTGTCAACCACCCCCTGTGCTTTTTACTGCTGCCAAACTTCTTCTTAGAGCTGCTAAATCATGAGCCTTTAGAACTCATGATTTGTGTTTAAGAAAACAAAACTCATGTCTTATGAAACACTGGCAGAGTTCTTCCCTCTGTCCTTCATTAAGCCTTTTTGTTTCACATGACATGTCCCCTATGCAGACTGTAGCAGCAGCAGCGTGCAAGTTCAATGTAGGAAGAATAAAAAGCTACCTCGAGATTCACAGCATATTAAAATTAACAGCCACTGCAGTCAAACACTGTATCTCTCTCCAATCTCATCACAAACAGCTTGTATCATAAACCAGGATCCACTTCACAATATTTCATAGAAAGATCCACAAGGAAATATGGAAGAAACAAATATATGTCAGTATTTGCTTGAGCAAAGACCAAGAACATGAGGGGAAGGAGAGGAGCCAGATGACCAGGGAGAGGCCAGCCACGCACTGCTTGTGTGCGTGGAGCAGGCTGCACCCCTCTGCCTACGGGAGCAGTGAGAGGGGAACTCAGGTCTGGGCTTTCCACTCCAAGAACAACACAGAGAGAAGTAAAGGCAAAACCAATGAAGACACGCTAAGCCTGGAGCAAACCAAGCAGGCCACGGGCTCTCATCTTCACCAAGCACTCATGCAACCCGTGCCCTAGTTTGTCCTGGTCATCCGTGGCTAATTGAGCTCCTGAGGGTTTCTTGACCTCGTTTCCCAAGACACAGCCCACAGCTCTGCCCTTCCTGGGCATCTCACCTCAAGGAGCCCCTGCAATCCCTGTGCACACGGAACAGCTTCCCGCATGGCACAGCCAGCCCCACTAACCTCATCAGCCAAAGTCAACTTCTTATCATGAAGTGCAATAAAAGGCAGAGTGAGGGATGCTGCAGACCCCAGAGAAGAGCCACAGACACAGGGGGTATCCCACTCAAAAGTCCCCGTGCCCTGTGCCTATAAGTAGGTCCCTACTACGCTCTCCTTCCCACCCAAGTGCAATCTTTCACCCCTGCAAGTCGCAGTCACCACCTTTTCCTTGATAGCGACTCCTTTGAGGAAGGAAGGGTGGTTTTGCCTCAGAGCACACCCAGCTGGCTCATCCCATCCATCCAGGCCAATTGAGTTCGCTAGACATTCAGCAGCCCAATGTTTCTCGGAGAAAAAGTGGTGCTGTCAAGAATTACAACAAGGGAAATTGCTCTGGTAGAAAAATCTGGCAGCGCATGTAGCCTGGGAGCCCACAGAGCCAAGCGGAGAGCAAGAGGGAGCTCACTGAGAAACTGGCCAGCTCTGGGAAAAAGCTTTCACCCCCATTCTGCCACTGGAAATCCTTTCCAGCAGGAAACCTGTCAGCAAGAGCTCCCTGGGACCCAGGTCACAGGAGGATGGAAGCTGGGAGAACAAATACATGGGGAAGCAGGGGCTACGTGGCTCAACTTATTACTCAAAAAGCTTTTGAAAAGCCAGTTACAACCACGCACTTGATCCACGCAGAACCAGCCTGAGGACACTAGCTCCCTGGACAGCCCCTGCAGGCAGATGCACCCAGGGGAACAGCCAGATGGATGTTATTTCTCACAGTCATTCCCAAAAAATCACCATTCCCTTTAATCCTCAGCAGCCATATCTCCTCCCTGCAGCTAGCTTCCTTGAGAAACACGCAGAGCTCAAAGCCTCCAGTGCAGTCTCCAGCATCATCAAGTGCTCCACGCACAGAAAGGGCACAGACAGAAGCAGCATTCATCAGGCTGGTAGACACAGCATCATTTCTCTGGGTAGCTGGATGTGGTTGACTTGGATTCGCTCTCTCCCAGGAAATGATTGTGATTGTCAGAGGAGATTGGTATATGATTATTAATAACAACACCACAAGGAAAAATAGAAGGCAATCAGCTGAGCGGGGCGGGAGAGGAAGCGGGGAGGGCTTGCAGCGCGAGCTGGATTCTGCTCAAGCCCGGCAGGCTGCGAGCACCTTGCTACATGTGTTAGGCTGGAACGCAACTTCATTTTGCTTTTCCAATGAACAAATTCCCCAGATGCCATGCACAGCAAGTTAATAAACAGCAGAAGCAGTGAGGAATGAAGAAGCGCAGGGAATGGAGATGAGGCTTGAACAGGTGATTTGCAGAGAGCAAGTAACAGAGAGTGAAAACTGGTGAAGTTGCCCAGGAGAAGCGTTCTTACACCAAAACTGGGCATAGGAGAGCACACAAAATGGTCAAAAGGAGCTCAAAGCCAGATTTCAGGGCAGCATCTATTGCTTGCTTAGGAAGGAAACACACGTGCAGTCACATCAGGCCTCTGAAGAGCTGTTTTCAGAGGGACTGCAGGGGTTTCTAGTGCACGACACAACGCACAGCTCATGGGTGAGTGTAGAGACAGCAGACGCGATACTTCGGCTTCTCTGCTGGCTCGGGCACCCAGGCAGAGGCGGGTGGCTCTGCAGCTGCTTGCTAAAAGCCTTTCACTGCCTGCTTATCTCCCCCAGGCACAGGCAGGTCTCTTCCTGTAGGGTATCACAGCCTGTAACACACTCAACTCTGTCCCTTCCCTCGGCTCCAAACCCATCCCTATTCTGCACACAGAAGTTCCAGATTAAATCTCCTGCCCAAGGTTAGATGGGGAGCTTAGAGCACAAGGCAGCAATGCACAGGATGTGTGAAGTCTCAACTCAATGCCTCTACCCCAAAAACATCCCCCCACATCCCCTCTTTTGCCAGCTAATCACCCCCTGCCTTGACATCAGCACTAGAGTTTTCAATTTTATGCTGTATTTGACAGAGAACACGTTCCAATAACAGCAGATAAGCCTGAGACAATGCAAATTAAACCCTTGTCCAAACAGATGCGAACCTTCCTCCCCCACCACGGCAGAGGGATGGCTGCAAGGGAGGAGGAGGAGGAAGGCAGCTCGCTCTGCCTTAGGAAGGCAGGCTGCCAGGCGGGGGGCTGCAGGTCTTCAGCCTGTGACTGTGCACACACTAATGCTGCAAAAGCTAATTTTACAGAGTTCCACTCTGCGGACTCCTCTTTGTCCCAGGATTCCTCAGCCCGGGAGATTAGCAGTTTAGAGATGGAGAAAAAGAAGTTATTTTAAAATTCAGCATAAACTCGGTTGGATGCAATGAGCAAGTGGGTTTGGGAGGGAGGGGATGCGCACAGGAGGGAGGGCTCAAATAAATGAGAAATAACTGAAAGACTAGGAAGAAGAAAGAGCAGATCTGCCACGCTAGAAAGCTTCATTTTCATGTTTTTCTTGTCTTCATGCCTCTTGCAGCTCACTTTCTAACCTTTCCAAGCATTTCCTGATCTCCAAACAATATTCCTGTTTCTGGCTGTTTAATTCCCTAGCCACCAACCTCCAACCATACTGGGTATTTGCTACCATGCCACAGGCTCTCTGATGATCTTCTTGAGGCCATCACTAGGATGAGGTGATCCAGCCTGCACAAGAAGTCCCTGCAGTGAGCACGTCATCCCCTGCAGGTTTCTCCCACCGCAACCCCAGCAGTACCTACTGGGACCTCACAGACACTACATCCCCACATTCCCACCTCCAGTGTAATCATCCCTGCAACACATTGGAGAAGGATGGAGGGAATTGCTGTGGGAGCAAGGAGATGACAGCAAGATCACAAGCTAAAAGCCACAGCCACACATGGGGCCCCATGGCTGAGCTCTCCAGACACAGCAGCAAAACCTTAGGACTCTGTGTGCTTGGAGCTAAACCCCTCACCGACAGCAGCTCATCCCGATGCAGCCTGCATGAGTGAGGCTGTACCAGCACATGCACACACATGAAGAAAGGGAAAGACAACAGAGCAATGGCTTCAGCAGGAGTTCATTACACTTGTTTATCTTCATTTTGCCTGTAACTGGTGAACAGCAAAAAGGCTTTCCTGGATGCCACAAACCCAGAAACATCCTAATGAAAACTAAATGTATTTACAGGGAGACGTCAAAATAGCCCAAGACAAGTCAAAGTAATGTGCCTGGGTTGGGAATGAGTGCTTTTATTTCATCATCCCTCCATGGCCTTCAAGCAGCCGAGAGAGAGAAACACTTTAAACAGAGACACTCTGGTGATGCACAGTTGTGCATTGATTGAATTACATCACTTGCTAAACTCCAGACCCATTTCAATGTCGAGGGTCCTATTCAAGTTGATACAAGGAACTTGTCCTTCAACAAGAAACCAAAATACAAATAAATGCAGAAAGTACTTAAGATCTGTCTGGCAACCTCCATAAATCTCAAAGATGGAAGGTTTCTTCTGGCCTCGCACCAACAGTTTGGTCTAAAACCAGGTTATACTCTTCCCAAGAGCAAAGGAGCTATTGTCAACACAACACATGGGCTGTACACACGTGCAAGCACACACACCGCCCTGGGCAGGCACACACGGATGCACAGAGGCTGCTGAACTCTTGAATTAATACCCAGATTCCCTTCCTTATTCCACCCTATGGAACTCCACAGTGCCATCAGCTGACGTGCTGCACTGAGCAAGGAGACTTGTTGTGATAACTTGGAACAGTCTCTCCTTGCTTCATTTTCTGGAAGACCATTTGCGTAGATGCAAATGTGTTTTCCCCCATCCTGATTAATTATACAAATGTATGGCTGTACAGGTTGTGATGAATATGCACACGCACTTTATTGTTGTGCTGACAGAGTATAGGGCTTATTTGGGGAAAATAGTGAGTTTCACTTGTTCTGATAAAATGGATTATGTAATCTCTCCTCTCTTGTCCCCTCTCTCTGATTTCTGATTTAACATGTTAGATGGTTTTATACCTGACTGATGCAGAGATATGGGGACAGTCCTTTCTCAACTTCTGAAAACCAGGGCTAGGATACTTGTAGGGAAAAGCCATTCAAATCCAGGGGAACATCAGTCCATGCAGGGCTGCGTCTTCTTGATGTCACTGTGTGGGCTATACAGCACAAACCTACCCCCCACACAGGCACACCAGACATTGCTGGTTAATTGTGTAAGGACTTGCTAAGAAAGATCTAGAGCCAGGGGCAATTTCAGTTACAAAAAATATATGTTAAGATAGAGCAAAGTGGGAAAAATAATGCTCATTTAAACATGTATGAAGACAGGCTGAGAAAGCTGGGGCTGTTCAGCCTGAAGAAGAGAAGGCTGCGTGGAGACCTACAGCAGCCTTGCAGTATCTGAAGGGGGGCTATAAGGATGCTGGGGAGGGACTCTTCATTAGGGACTGTAGTGATAGGACAAGGGGTAA
>JANHGB010043651.1:22254-38522 GCA_026283785.1 Coracopsis vasa | reverse complement strand
AATATTTAATAAAAAAATAAAAACCATCCAGCATGGTTCTGAATCATGAGAATTGTGGTAACGCTCTACAACTTCCACGGAAGTGTGGACTGCTCAGCATCAGCGTCACCTCCATGTCATGCCAATGGGGCTGTACACACCACTATATAATAAGGGCAGAGGTTTTTGCTACCCAAACATATGTGTTTCATCTGTAATGGATGCTCACATTAACAGCAGTCTGGTTAAAATTTAGGGCATGCAGACCTCTTGCTGTAATAAGCTATCCCAGCCCCATCAGGCAAGGTCAGTTTGTGCCAGGAGTAAAGGAAAGGAAACCCACACAAGACAGCGGTGAAGGGAAAGCCACGGCAAAAACAACCTATCTCCACATTGGACTTGTTTGCATGAAGAAAACAGTCCTTATTCCCAAGACTTTCCCAGCTCAGCCAGGCTGCGAGGTGACCATGTTCAGATTTGGATGCAGGCTGCCATTAGCCACACAGAACTGCAACAGCTCTATTAAACCTGCTAGCTGTCAGCTTGTGTTTCACACGCTATGTGGTGTGGTGTGGTGTGGATGACAGATTAGCAGGCCTACAGAAATCAAACTTTAACTCCCACCTCTGGCACCGATTTGTTGCCACTGTCAAGTTACTTCACTCCTTCCCTAGAAGTGGGACAGTATGGTGCAGCAAGATCTGGCACTGGAAAGCACAGAGGATATTTATCTTCATGGGACAGTATGGTGCGGCAAGATATGGCACTGGAAAGCACAGAGGAGATTTACCTTCACGGGACAGAGCTGTGGAGCTGGTGGTTAAGTTCTGGGAGTGAGGAAGGAATCTGTGGGAAACCTGCCCTTCTGCTGTGTGCTACCCATGTGCAAATGGCCCTTGGATTTGTTTTCCATACTATAGGTGCAGATGAAGAATCCTGACTGGGAATTACACATTTTGTCAACATCAAAACAAAACACAAAGCACAGAAACCCCTCCTTGCAGCTCTAAGAGCTTGCTGAGCAGCAAGAGTCCAAGGAAAAGGCTGCTGATACCAGAGACAGCAAATATATATAGTGGGAGTCTGGGGATACCAGACACTGGGGTCCTGCTTCAGGCCACAGGCTGTATTTCTGTCCTCCTGTGACCATGACAGAAGTGGTGGAGTGGGAGAGAAAAAAACCGTTTATTCACCAAAATGGGAGGAAAGAAAACTGCCACTCTGATTCCTGGGTGCAGAATGGTGGATCAGCCTGGGAGCTGCTGGTGCCAGATCGCTGCAGAGCCAGGGGCAGCTCCTGCTCCTGGGAGCTTGATGCTGTTTTCGGGTCAGGCACAGACCTGGATGTGGGGAGTATCCGTCAAATGGAAGAGAGGCAGAATAAGGAGGGGGTAGAGGACCCAGGTGACATCCCACAGGGTGTCTGAATTCAGGCTGAGGGGCCAGTAATGGAGCAGAGCACCTTCCCTTGCCATTTCAGCTTAACCTCAGGCACAGCCATTAACCTGACCCGATGGGAAATTAATATTCCCCAAATTGCCAGAAAGCTGCTCACTCTGGCTTATTTTGTTTCCATCTGGCTGTGGTGGAGGAGAGCCCGTCCTCAGCTTGCTGCTCAGCTGGCTCTTCCTTTTTTATCTCTTGTCTTTCCATCTCCCATTCAGCCCCCTCTATCTCTGCATCCCCTCTCTGCTTCCCTCTGCCAGTGCAGATAAGTGTGTGTGTGTGCGTGCGCGTGTGTCCCTCTCTCTTCCCTTCTGTCTTTTTTGTTCATATATATTTAGTATTTATTTACAAGCTTGATTTTTTTCCCTCTGAGTGAAGCCAGGCATGCACAGAAATCCTTAAGATGCTATAAAGCCGCTGAGGTATAAAATGGAAAGTGCTTAGCCTGCCTGTACAGAAATATCTCACTGCGCCGCACTGGAAGCCACCGAAGCTGGGCACTGTAAATCTCATAGAGTTTAGCTTGTTTGTTTACACCATGACGACGATCTAAAGAGAAAAAGAGAGAGAGCAAGAGGGAGAAGCTCTTGGTTCCCCTGCCAGGCCACAGCACACATCCCCTTCCCAAAGAGTTTATTGGGCCTCATGAGCAGGATGCTGGGACAGCAGTGCCTTCCCAGCCCATCTGTGGGCAGCTCAATGCTGAGGTGGGGAGAGGTGGCCTCTGATGCTGTCCTTTCCAGGACACAGGACAAGGCAGCTTGTACATTTCCCAAGGCCATCCCAAGGGAGATGTTATGAGGATCTCCTACTGCTGGGACAGAGTGGACTTTCTTGCTTCTTACCTGTTGGTCAGTCCCTTTGGCTGTTCAGCCTTGGCCTAAGTGTCTTTCTGAGACCACCCTGAACAAACACCAAAGGTCTTCCTAAAGACTTAGAAATGGTTCTTGATAGAAGCAATGTCCAAAGAAAACCTGAACTTGGGGAAATCAGTTCAAATTTGGACTCATCTGTTACCTTTCATGTCCTAGGGTCCCTCTTTGAAAGCTGCCATGCCCCTGTTCTCAAAGCACAGCTCCACCACCACCCTTCCTATCCAGCCCATCTCTACAACAGGGCCCATATAAGAGCCCCATATACTGACCACTGGTGGGGCTCTGGTCTTGCTCCCACTGTCTCCAGGTAGATCCAGCTGTGGCTCTTGGGGACAGTGACATCTCAGCACACACCAGGATGGGCCCTGCCATTTGGTGCTGCCCCACAAAGTGACACACTCACACCTCTCCCACATGGCTGCCCTGGCAAGCAGACTGATGGACCCGAGTTGGATTTGTGTGGATTGCCCTTTTGGACAGCAAACAGTAGAGTCCTGGAAAGCAAACAGTAGGAAAACACGTTTCACAGCTCCCCACTGGAATCACGGAGGATCATCAGCCAAACATCTGTGTGCCAAACATAGTGGTCTCCATTGGAGCAAAAGATGGAGCCACAGTAGCAAAGGTGAGACAAGGGTTGGGACGGAAAGGAAAGGCAAAGCAGTCAAAATCAGAAATTTTAAGTGCTATATATAGTATAGTGGCAGAAAGACAGTGTGTAAAATGTGACAACCTGCAGTGATGGCACTGTAAAAACATCTCTTGTTTAAAAAAGCACACCAGGCTGCTATATTTGTTCTTACATCACATGTAGCCTGCAATGCTGATGTGATCTGACCCAAACCACACAGAGAGTTTGCTGTGGACATGGGAGTTGAGCTCAGGTCTCCCATGCCCTAGACATCAGACCCTTTCTAACACGAAGGTATAAAAGCCTTGGACACAGGAAAAGAAACCTAAAAATATCAGAGGTTGTCTCAAGTATCCATGGGCAGAGAATTAGGAAGGAAATAATCCTACTCTCTCCATGAGTGACTACATACAGCTGAGGGTGCCAGGACTCCGAGGCTGCCTCCCAGCTTCCTGCCAGCTCCAGTGTCACAAGGCATATGCAGGGAAATTCTTGCTGTGCTGTCAGCCTGCATGGGTGCGCACTGTCCAGATGCATCAGTGGGAGAGAAAGTTGGAGTTCAGTGTCTGCTTGGCACACTGGTGGGTTTGCACCTCTTTCCATGAGCATTCATTGGAAAGACAGCTCCATCCATCCTCTTCCCAAAAAACCCTGCAAGCTTGAAATCTATAGATAAACAGTCACAGGTGGTTGTTGATTCAAGCTTTTCTGCATCCTGTTATTCCTAAGAGCGGCTACGCTTCCAAGGCAAGGGGAGGAGAAATTGGAGGAAAGTGTGGAAGTCATTGCTTGGGGTGCCAGCCTGCCACTGCGGTGTGTAAAGAGGGTGCAAGACTGCTCCCTGCAGGAAGATGACTAGTTCATGGTCTTATGTTGGGCCAGAGTTGCAAGAGGCAGAGGGAACAGGATCTTGGAAGTCCCTGCTTGCAAAGCAGATTTTCACTGAGCCTTGTTGGTAGGAAAGAAGAGAATGTTTCAGTAGGACCTACACAAAGGCAATGACTTGTCTGTGCATCCCGATACAACCCTCCCCCCCACAGAAGCATGCATATTGGGAAGGACTTTTCACCAGTGCAAGAGGAGAAACTGGGTCCTGCCACAAAGATAAAGACTTTATGCACAGTAAGGCTGGATTAGCCTTGAAATCTTTTCTCCCTGATCTTTTGCTGAAATCCTTCTTTTTTGTTTGTTTTTCTCTTCCTTCCCAAATGGCTTCCTGGCCTCTTCTTTAAGGGGGCATGCCAGGGCTCAGAGTAGGGGTCTCCACAGCGCTCAGAACAGGCCCCCAGACAGCTGCAGTGAAAGGGATGCTGCAATCCTAAATGCCCTGTGTGCTCTACATATTGTGGAAAAAGCTGTTGCATTCATCAATGTCAGACGCAGAGTTTGAATAAATTTGAATGCGCTCAAGCGTGTTCCCTGCAGTTTTCTATAATATCACTTTCCAGTTTGAATATTTCACTTACTTTTTTTCAAATTTCTTTTTATCCACCAGTTTTTACTCCTTTTCATCCTCTCTCCCCCCTTCACCTTACCCCTCTCTCCAGGTTTTTATGCTTGCAACCCAAGCAAATGGACAAGGAAGCCATGCTGCAAGCTTCCTCTCAGCAGTGCCCTGGAAAAGGCAGTCATGTCTCACACTATACTCATGCCTTCTCAGCTCTTGGCCAGTTTGAACATCTTCCCACCACATAACAACGTGGGATACTGTGGCTAGGAGAAAGGCATCAGTGCAGAATCGACTTGTAAGGGTCTCACAAAAGATTCTTGCTTGCCTTGGCCCCCTGGCTGAGCTCTGTGGGGCTCTGGTTGTGGAAAGGGGATGATATGGTCAAACAGTGTCATGAGCCATAAACAGGATCCCACCCATCCATATGCCCTGAAAGTCAGAGCCAGTCACTGAGAAGCAGCAGATCTGCAACTGATCTCCTGCTGGTGTTGCATGGTGGTGTCCCAGAGTTACTCCAGGGCAAATAAACTGAACTGAATTCATGCTTTCTTTCCTCTTCTTTGCCACCAGAGTAAACCTATCAGCCCCTTTTGTTTTCCACACCTCAGTTTGTCATCCCTGTATTGGAAACTATACTTATGGGTGTGTTCGTAGACCACTGAGTGATGTGAGCTAGGCAGACCTGCTACAGGGTTAATTCCATTCTTGACCAGCCAGAGAGAAGGGGGTACTATTTGCAAACCTGCTTTTGGGCGAAGTTTCCCTGCCTTCTGTTCAACTAGGAGGGAACAAAGAAGAGAAATGTCTTGTACCAACCTGACCAGACCAGCACCTCCAAGATGGCCAGCCTTGCCCAGGACAGTGTGCCCTGGGGGCAGAGAGTGTGTGAGTGTTGGGTACCAGGAGGCGAGAAAGGGCTGACAGCACCAGAGAATGAACGAATTCTGCTGCTTGTATTGAGAATTCACTGCTCTCCCTTGTAGTGAAAACTCTATGATCTTGTGACTAACCACTTTCCCCTTTCACTGTTTTTGATTTATATCCCATTACTTCGCCTGTTTGTGCCTTGCAGACATGAATTTTTTCCCTGACATCTCCTATGCAGCAGCCACGTCAAAACCTTTGATAAAATAATAGTGGTAAGACGTTTGCATGGCTGTTTTTATGTTTCCAGGGATATAGACATCAATTAAAACTCTTCATACAATCTGATCCGTCGTTATTAAAGGCATTAATACTGGCACGCCCCTCAGATTAGGGGCTGCTCACCGGGCGATGGAGGAAAGCAGGGAACATTGTCCGCATGCGTCCCCTTTGTGCTCAGCTCCCACAGGGATCTCGCTCGGAGGACAACAAGCATGGGCTACCGAGGGCACCAGTGGCTGTACTGAACTGTCTGGGGGTGGTACAGGGCAAATGTATCCCATGCACCAGAAAAGTACAGCACTGCCCTCCCAACACCTCTCCTACCACCACATGACCTTGAATAACAAACACAAGCTCTGTCACTGCCTCCCTCCCAGACCAAAGGTGTCTGAGTTGCTTCAATACATGCCCCAAAGGTGCCCAAAGAGGGCAGCTGAGATTGAAGCCATGGGGTGTTTGGTGCTGAGCATTCACTGAATGAAAGGCAACCTTCAACAATATACGTAAATTGGAGAGGGAGAGTTGAGGAAGAGAGAGAATATGTGATTTACCCATGGCAACTCATGTAGCAGTTCCTCATCAAAGATGTCCACATGTTATCAAAGACAAGAAGCATCTCTCTCAACTGGAAGGAAACTGAGACTGTTAAATATGCCAGCACTGGTACCTAATTAGAGGAAGAAATGGGCACTGCACCGATCAGCCTGTGAAACATGTCAGTGTCAACAGCCAGGGTTTCACTTGGTAAGGCAAACCAGAAGGTCTGAATTACAGCTTCCTGCAATCCTGCCCAGGACCACATGTGCCCAGCTTTTCTCATCCAACACAGCCTACAACAATTCCTGCTGGAGCTGGAAACAGTTGGTGTCCCCACCTAATCCTCCTCACAATGCCTCTTTTGGGGGGAAGTCTGAATTTACAATGAACATTTTTGGAGGTAGCACCTTTCCCTTTTACCTCCAGCCTCATCACCACCCAGAACCCGTGTTCCCCCCTGCTGGCACTGTATGATACTGCCAAAGACTCCCTTTGATGGTGATGTCTTCCCCAGTGCTGCTACAGGACTCCATAACAGTAGCACTGTCTGCACTAGGAAAACTTCCCTGCATGCAGTTTTCCATATCTTCATTTAGTGTAGCAATGAGAGGTAGGAAATCCCAGTTATTGCATGGTGGTTTATAGGCTCCTGCTTTCTCTGCTGTAAATATTTGAAATAATTGACATTATTTCAAACTTTTTTGTCCTTTTTTTTTTTTTTCATCTCTTCCTTTCCCTCCTTGCACAGCAGGAATTAAAAAATGGTCCTTCTGCTTGTCATCTCCCACGAGAAAAGACAGTCAATATGCCCAGGCAATGGGTACAGAACAGTCCCTGGTCTCCTCTTCCAGTCACACTGGTAACCTTTCCCTCTGCCTTCCTGAGGGTCAGGCAAAATTGGTCAAGAGATGGTGGAAGAAAGGTGGGGACCATAAATTGTGAGAAAACCTCCACCAGTGGTGACAATCCATCTATACAGGTGCAAATGCATTGAGATGCACCATGGCTTAGCAACAGCGTGAACCCTTGGAGGAGATGGCTTTTCTTCCATCCTGTCCAGGCACAGGAGGGTACCAGCCCAGCAGGAACTTCCTTGATGTCTCACCAAGCAGGAAACCTGCCTGGAGCATTGCCTCCCCCAGTTTTGCCCTAGGATGGGAAAGATGTCAGTGGGGGCAGAAACTCCCCTCTCTCATCTGAAGGAAACTTGGGCAACTGCCTACTTGCCAGGCACCTGGGCACATCCCAGCACGGCCAACCCCTGCCCCCCAGGTATGTGCTATGGGTCTGCAGCTGAGACAGGCAGTGCCAAGGAAAATCACCCCTCAACATGAGAGCCGGGGGGTGGCAGGAGGAGCAAGATGTGTGTGCATCCCCCATTTTGGTGTCTCTTTTTAAGCACCAGCTTTCCATTGCCCCAGGGGAGCCAGGGGGAAGCATGTGTCTCTCAGGCACACAGCAGCCCTGACTGGGTAACGGTGCAGAACGTAAAGTGTTGTCTATTAGGTAGGAGACTGGTTAATACAAAGAGTTGTTGGTAATAACAATGTCCTTTCAGCAGTGACAGAGACAAAGTACCTGCATGTGGCGTGTACCACTGCGTGCAGCGAGTGATGGTCGCAGGGAAGCTTTGGAGATCATTTGAATTTCACATCCAGGGAGAGTCGGCCTATCATTAAAAACCCCTAATTTCAGTGTCAGGTGGAGTTCCAGGTAATCGATCATGGTGTCAGCTGGCACAGGCTCTCCTTGCCTTGCCTCCAAGTCAGCCTTGTTTTTTTCCTATTAAACTTGTTGCTGGGATCCAGAGGGAAGTGTGGGAGCGCAGGAAAGGCAGACCACGCAGCCCCCCTCATTACTGGCGGGGTGCAGGCTGATGAGACCAGGAAGGTGGGGCTGAAGGCTAGTGTAGGACGGCTATGCTTAGGGGGTAAGGAAAGGGGACACTGGAAAAACGATCTTTACTGCAGCAAGGTGCAGAAGGGACTTGCAGAGAGGGAGTCTCAAAACATCACTTCCTAGTAAGAGGAAGAAGCATTTCTTGGGGAAGGCATTGCAGGAGACCCTCCACGTGTTACTGATGCTGCTAAGCCCCACCAAGTAGTTTTGCTGCTTCCTGCATCCTCTCTGCCCCTATGAGTCTTTCAAACCCCTTGTGCCCCTGTGGGTCTCATCCTGCACTCACTACCCTTGGCCTCCTCATCTCAAATTTTTCCTCCTCCAACTCTACACAAGCATCTCCAATGTCCCAAGCCCCTATCAGCCCTCACCAGCCAGCTCTCCAGGGTCCATCTCTTTCTCTCTAGAGTCAGATTCCCTTTAATGGGTAGCATAAGGCTGCTCTCTACAGCTTCAGTTACCAGGGAAACATTTTTTGCAAGAGAATTTTTTGGTTACAAAACAACCTTCCTCTTCCCCCAAAGGTCAAATCTGCATGAAGAATTGCCACCAATAGAAACATACTCTGTTTTCCATCATATTTCACCCCAGTTTTAAAACTCGTATCTGTAACCAAAGTTGACTGAAGAGGCTTCATACACGGGGAGAAAAATACTTCCAAAATAATGCCAATAAAAATGTGCTTTAGAAAACTGAAGGAATATGTTAGAAAAAGAGCTTTCAATTCCTACACACATTCTGCTGGAAATCCCATTGCAATCCTACTACACAGAAATTATATTGAAACACTTCTACAACATTTGCTCAATGCTTTGACTAGTTCTGCTTGGCCCTGTGACTATTTTGTAGCTAAGGTTTAGGAGCAGTAATACAGCCACCATTTACTGCTGCTTTTACCTACAGATCAGAAATATCAGCCCTAAGCAAGTCCAGAACTCCGTGTCCCATGTGCCTGGTGAAAGACATCCACTGAGCCAAAAAAGCTGAAAACAAACAGGACCAGGCCTATCATCCTACCTGAGAGGGAGGGCATGGACACATAGAATTAGATGCCCTGTTTTTTGTAGGACTGAGGTGCATAGCCCCAGCAGGATGGTTCATCAGAAAGGTGTTGCAGTAGGGGTAAGAGATGAGGAATGTGGGATTTTGGGGCAGGATTGCCCTGGCGGACTTCCTGTGCTCGTGGCTTTCATGCTCAAGTGATTTCTAAAGCCACAGCAAAGCAGAGGGAGGTGGCTCTGAAGGTCAGTGCAGAGGGAGCCAGGTCTCAGCCAGAGATCACTGGGGCTGGCTGAATGGGTCATTCAGGGTTGAGGAGTGGGGTTTGCAGTGTGGATGGTCAGTGTGGGCATGAGTTGGAGGGAAAATATAAAATTGCCCTTGACTGTGGGTGCAGGTACAGGTGGAGAGCAAGCCTTGAGGAGGTAGTTGGAAGGGTGCAGGCAAGCAGCTAGATTGGCTGTCCCTCTGGTGCGAGGACACTGCTCGTCTCCACTGAGCCCACTTGGACTTGTCTGGGCATCCACATGACAGGGAAAGGTTAAACTGCTCTAACTGCAGCACTGCAGAATTGTGATCTTTGTTTCCAAGGGAGAAACTGGGCAGCGGGAAAGGTATTGCTGTAACGCTTAACCATAAAGCTGGGCAGGGAGCCCAAACACAGAAAGTTGAGGTTAACACCATTCACCGTTGGATCAAAGGTCATTGTGGATCAGGAACATCCAGCCAAGACTGGAAATCTCTCATGCATAGTAAATCGGCCATCCCATTTATGCCAGTGCTGCAGAAGGACAGTGCACCCAGGGCCGGTGGTGATGTTGGAGTTTGCTAAGCTGTAGCTGCATGCTGTAAAAGAACCTGCTGAAAAGCCCTGCCTTCCATCTTCCTGACTCGGATCTGTGCTGGGCACAGAGCCAGGTGTGAGCAGCAAAGATCTTTATAGTGCTCTTCACGGCTGGGTACATGGGCAGGGCTCTCCTCCAAGCCACCCAATCCACCCAGGACCTGGGACCACTCTTGATCTTGAGGGGCATGGGTTAGGAACAGGTCTCCTGCGGCTGACAGTTTTGCCTAGATGGTGACAGTTGCTGTAGCGACCATGTCAAAACACCTTTAATTTCTTGGCCTGGTTTTCCAGACTCTATTTATAACCCAGCTGGCTGCAGACCTTCTGTGCTGAGTGTGGGCTCGCTGAATCCCTAGTAAGTGGCCTGGACTTCTCTGCCACCATGGTCTGTGAGCACAATGACTACTATTCATTTTTGCAAGACTCCAAGACAAAGAAGTGTGAGGAAGAGCGTGGCTTGGTTCCTACATGCAAGGTATATTAAACACTTCTCGCCACTTCGGAGCTTGCTGATGTGCAGTTGGAGAAGTTCATTTGTCATCTGGCTGTGGGGTAAAGGGACCCCTGGCCTGAAATTGGCCAGGTGAGAGTGATAGTCCCAGGTCTGCTCCTCTTTTCTGGCCTGCCAGAACAATTGGTAGCTGCTGCAGCTCTGCAGGGGGCTGGAGGCACTTGGATCCCACATGATGCCCAGAGGAGAGGAGAAACCAATTGCTTTTGTGTCAAGGACACTAAGCAAAGCATAAAGAAACTATGTGCAAATTGAACGGAAGGCATTAGGATGTATCCTTGGACAGAGCACAGGTTTCATCAGCAGTTGTATGGACTAAGATTGATACATCTGACTTCTCCCTTTCCTGTCTCTCTCTGCTCCTCAGGTGTCTCTTCTGGCTGCCAGCTGAAGGAAAGGTACCATCCCCGATCCCTCACAGAAGAGCTGGCAATGGCTGTGGCTTGTTGAGGTTCCCCAGACAGGTACATACTGGGGTGTAAAACCAATGGTGCACGGATACCTGAGATCACAGACAGATAAAAACTGTTTCAAGGACTGGGGACTGGAAGGGGGACACTTGTGGTCTGAGGCTGGTTTGCAGCTCAGATAGTGATTCTGTGTGTAACCTGGGATGAAGCACCTCATCTCTGGGCTTTGGTTCCCTCTCCTCTTCACCAGGGGTATGGCCCACCAATTTAGTTCGTCTTTATGGTGCTGGGAATGGCTCTCCCTGTGACCCTGCACTACATCCCAGTTCAGCCCATTCGCACTGATAGGAGCTGCTGCGGTGGAAACAGCAATGCTGGAATGTGTGATAACACATAATGGGAGAAGGTGAGGCTGGAGCTGACAGGCGCACCTCCTCAGCTTACAGTAACAGTGACAAATCTCTCATCGTTTGTTCCTTCCTTGCCTGGCACTTTGGCTTCTCTTTAAATGGAGTTTATCATGGCGCAATGGGCTTTTTTCCAAGTTAATGTCTGTCAGCTACAATTTGTTCAAACGACCTTCGTAGGCTCAGGGGAATTTTAAAAATAAATAAAGAAAGGCCTGCTGCAGTGCTTAGGGAGGGCTTCACCTGACAGTCAATGATAGAGACACCTCAGAGCATGGAGCACTGTGTCCTCCCAGGACCAAGCCAGGGGAAATGGGCTGATTAGGGAAAAGATTCTGGGGCCCCAGGGATGTGTGCTTAATAGAAGACAGGACAGGGCTGAGAGACAGACACAGGGTTGTGCTGGCAGGAAAGGGGAGCACACAGCACTCAGTTCCCTGAATCTTTCTCTGATAATGCCTTCTGAGAAGCTGCCCTGCTGTTGACTGAACCCACAAATCAGGGCCCCTTGGCTGGGTTGCTCAGGCTGAGGCTGGTCCTGGGGAACGGCAGACTTCATGTTCTGCCTTTGCAGGCAGCTGGGTGCAGTCCTCTGCCTC
Organism: Coracopsis vasa; assembly: GCA_026283785.1. Classification (NCBI taxonomy): domain Eukaryota; kingdom Metazoa; phylum Chordata; class Aves; order Psittaciformes; family Psittacidae; genus Coracopsis; species Coracopsis vasa. The sequence continues at coordinate 26,786 of JANHGB010043651.1, read as the reverse complement.
AGCTTTGCCTTGTGGAAAGGCTAAGGTCATTTGTCCAGAATTTACCCCAGCCACAGCTGGCAAGCTAGGTGGGAATATGCATGGACTTGAGTGTTCAGGAACCATGATGGGGGAAAATACCTGTGGAAAAAATCAGAGCAGGAGAAAATTGGCTTGGAAGCTGTGACTGAGGAACGGCAAAAGTCAACACTTCACTTGAACAAAGCTAAGGACATGAGAAAACAGGGAAGGAAAGAGCATCCTTCTGGTCAGAGAAATACAGTCTAAAGCCAACCTCCTGGCTCTAGCTAGTTGTGGGCAGACTTTGCAGGGTTATCCAACTTTCACATGCCAGCAAGAATCACACCAAAATCTGTATGTCCAAGACCCACAAGAGACCTGAAAGGATGGGAGCTCTGGGGCATCCCTTATTTCACAGGGATGCCCCAACTGGAGCTGGGCTGAAGTTGCAGCAGGGGCCCAACTTTGAGGAAGTCAGAAATTAGTTTCTCTTCCTGACTCTGACACTGTCACAGTATGGAAACTTGGGAAAGTCAACACGCATTTGTTTTCTCCCAGTGCACTTGTACAGTGCTCAGCGCAACAAGGGCCTTTGTTCTGAGTGGTGCTGCGAGGCAAGTGGTAATAATAATCATAGTGATAACAGTACTGATGCTATGGGCTGAGCTGTTTGGGATCCTTCTTCTAAACACTTCTACACTCAGTGTCTGGGAAGAAAAAGAAAGTGGTCATTCAGAGTATTACAATGAAAGAACAAGTAGGGTCAAAAGAGATTTAAATTAATGAGACCTGCTTATTGGATCTTGTTCTTATTCTTCTGCACACCTGAGCCCTTTCCCAGCCTGTGCTGGCAGTGCTTACAGCTGCCCTCCTCACCCAGCCTTCATTTGTTTCAGTTCCTGGCCTTTCCCTGTTGCTGTGTGAGATGTAAAGCAGGCTACAGAAACCACAGGACTGTCAAGGACTATTCAACATCCATCACCTGACATTTGGGCATGAACAAGGCATATGATGCATAAAGACCCTTCCAACACAGTAAACAATACTCCATGAGGCCAGAGCTCAATGACAATCAAGGCTTAGAATTAGCTCCATCTTCTGGCATGGCAGAAAGACTCTTGTCCTTGCAAGCTGTACCCCATTCAGCCTTCCCTGCAGACCTCTTCTGAGTCAGCAGAGCTTTGCTGATCTTGGATTAGCAATGGATCTTGGTTCCAGCCCAGATATGGGTGATCCAGCCCAGATCTGGACCCCAGTGTTCACAAGGATTTGGGGGATTCTTTTTGCTTTAGGGCTATCAGAATACAGGACATTTTTTTTTCTCTTCTTGATTTCCTAAAGCTTAAACTAGGCAAGAACACACATCACCTGTTACTTTACACACACACGCAAATGTGTACATCCCTAGGAGGGAGGCAAATAGTGGTATTTGAAGAACCAGGAACAGAGCAGGGCAAATGCACATCAACACCTGGTGGACCTCCTGGTCTCAGATACAAGCTATAAAGTGGGCCAAAACAAGGGAGTCATTGCAATAGTGTTTTGCTGACCCGTGTTAGAGGAGAAGTCAAGGTGGGAGTCTGCTACATCACCAGCCCCATTGCAAGGCACAGCCCACTGCAGTCTGAAACAGTGGCACTGCTCCTGCTCTGTGATGCCCTGTATGACCCAGGACCTGGGACTGGACATACTCAGAGCAAAGAGACTGGGAGGCTCAGTAATTCTCTCCCTAACATGAATGTTGGTTTAATGTTTTTGCTATACAAAAAGATGTGGACAGGCTGGAGGGGATCCAGAGAAGGGAGGTAAAGATTATCAAAGGCCTGGGAGGCCTGCACTATGAAAAAAGGCTGAGGGAACATGGTTTGTTCAGCCTTGAGAAAACACGGCTCAGGGGAGACCTGATCACCATGTTCCAGTATTTAAAGAGTGGTACAAAGAAGATGGACTCATAAGGAAAAGACAAGAGGTGATGAGCACAAGTCATTTGTTGGGAAGATTCCAGTTGGACACAGGAGGAAAATTTTTCACACTGAGAACAATCAGCCATTGGGATAATCTCCCCAGGGAGGTGGTGTTTTTCTCAATATTGGACACTTTTAAGATTCTACTGGACAGGGTGCTGGGACATCTAGTCTAGACTGTGCATTTGCCAAGAAAGGTTGGACCACATGATCCTTGAGGTCCCTTCCAACCTGGTATTCTATGATTCTATGAATGTCTGGGCAAAACAGCTTGCACAGTAGCAGAGGGTTTTTACTTAGTGCATTCCTGCTATCCCAGAAGTGCAGGTTTAGGGCCAAAATATGAGTATACTTGCAATGACAGCACATCTTAGAATCATAGAATCACTTAGGTTGGAAAAGACCTTAAAGGTCGTTGAGTTCAACCGCAAACCTAAACTTCCAAGTTCACCACTAAACCATGTCCGTAATTACAAATACGCCAGCATATTTAATGTCTGCTATTCTCTGTTTGCAACCTTAGGTGCACCTTTGGAGTGGAAATGAAAGGCTGATTTTTGCTTCAGACCTTCCACAGTTGTCAACATGACTATCAAAGGATTTGTAGATGAGTATTTAGTACTGAGCTTTGACATTATTGACCTTCCGAACATTAAGAAAAAAAATCAGAAGAAAAAAAGAAAGAAGAATTAAAAAAATTAAAAAAAAAAAAAAAAAGGAAAGAAAGAAAACAAAAAAAAAGGAAGGGGAAGAAATATTGCCCTGATGAGTTGCTAAAGAGGTGAACTGAACATAAACACATACAGTGATGTCTTCCTGAGTCTGCAGACAGACTGGACTGTAGCTGAGAAAGGCACAAGCTGCCTACACCCATCTCAGTATGTCAGCTCTGAAACCTAATGCTGACACTTTAGAAAGAACTACTCAAATGGCTTTCCTAGCCACAAATTTTGCAGATGCCTGCAACTCTTTTAATTAGCCCCCAGTCCCAGGTCATTTTCTTCCCTCAAGAAGGCAAAACATTCAGCTGTCTTTCTTCAACAGCCAAACTAAGCCTGTATCTTTCATGTAACAGACATTCATGTTGCATTCAGAATGAGGCACCATCTCAAAGCATAAGAACAGCACAGAATAAAGACTTTACCATCAATTTCAATAAGTTTAGAAATCTTGGAATGATTCTATTGTTCATGATTATCCTCAGTTCATCTCTCCTGGTATATAGATCATGCTGCAGTCCTGCTGGTGTGCCTTCTTTTCCTTAGCAGCAGGGATCACACCAGTGCACAGTTCACCACAAACTCCGTACTGCAGTAGCAGGAGCAGGACTGAACGCTGCCCTCTCACCAGGGGGAGGCACTGCGGACTGGAGACAGAAGGGAGATGTTACTGGAGGTGTTCTGGTGAGTTTTGGAGCAGCTTTTAGGTTTGAAACACTAGGACTCATTGTGGGATTGTGGTTTTTTTTAACTATTAAGAATAGAGTTTAAAGCTGAAAGAATTGTGACAGTTGCTGAGCACCTTATTGTCATGTTCCCAAGTTCCCACTTTCCCTTGCGTTCTGGTAACATAAATGAAATAAGATCAACCTGAGTCTGCAGACAGCCTGAAAATAATACCCATCATGACTGTGCTTACTGCATTCAGCCTGATGAGGCACGTCCACCTCAACTCTCACCTTTCTTAAGTGCCCCATCCGTCCCTGTGTCTCACTGGGTTCAGCCATCTCTACCTCCATCCCATACAAATCCATCTGGAGGGCCATTCCCACCCACATCTGTCCGTCCATCCATCCATCCATCCATCCATCCATCCATCCATCCATCCATCCATTCCTAGCTGTTTGTCTGCTTGTGAGGACTGACCCTCCACAGCATTTAATTGGTACAGCAAGGATAGTAGCAAAATTCTCTTGAGCCATGTGGACTAACTCCAAAAGGATGCTTCTCTCCCACTGGGGAGACATCTGTGTTGACCCACAGTCCTCCTCTCCCTCACCCCCCATTTGAACAGGACAGCCCTGCAATGATGAGAAAGCGGCCAGCAGGCAATACCCCGCAGCAGGGCTATGAGTACGCAGCAAGGGAAACCTCTGTGCCAAGGTTTTTCTCCCTTTGTGCTTTCTCCTGGGGAGCCTATCTGGTAGAGCAAAGTCCGCTGCCCTCCCTCCCATCACCCTCCCTTTTCCCACCAGCAGCCCCCAGCCCGACGGAGAGACCAGCCTGGATGGAGAGCCTTTCTCTCCGGCGTGCCGCACTATGACAGATGATTGACTCGAAACAATATCTAAGGCGATCAGGATAAAGTACCGACCATTTCAAGGCTCAGCAGAATTCAAATTCTAATTAGACTTCTCACCACATTCCAAATAAAAATTGTTCCCCTGATATCCTTTTTGCCTATCAGGTGTCTCTCCCTGATCGCTGGAACAAAACGCATAAAGAAAGTGATTAAAGCCATAACAAAGGCATAAAATTGAAATTATCGCTGGTATCACATCTGGGAGCAGAGTGTGTCACCACACTGCCCCCCTCCCCTCAGTGAGCTGCCTCCCCAGATAGACACACA
>JANHGB010043651.1:0-22154 GCA_026283785.1 Coracopsis vasa | reverse complement strand
ACACACACACGTGTCCCCCCATGGTTCTTGCCTTGAACATAAGCGACAGGCTGGGGGAGAGGGGGTGGAGGGGATGGGAGAAGGTCTTGTTCCAGGTTGGAAGTTATCCATTCCTGTGGTCTGGGATGGGATCTCAGCCCACATCCCCTGGCCCCACCGCCTCCAGCCCACAGCTGGGCTGGAGTTCTTGTGGATGTAAATTGCCCCATGGACATGGTGCTGCTTTACATCAGCTAAGGATCTGGCCCCTGGCATCTGCAAATGCAACACATGCAGGCGCCTGAAGCATACATACCCAGGGAGAGGAAAACACATAAGTACAGAGGCCTGCTTACTGCCAGGCGCTCTCTAATGAGCACACAGACAAGCCCTTCTCTAGGGCATACACCCCCCTGCACACACACACGCATACATGCACATACACACAGAGTCAAGCCTCTGGTGTACCACACAGCCCAGAAGATTCCTCTTGCCCACTGACGCCTGTGGTACAGCCAGAAAAACCACCACACACACACATAAATGCACAGTCCACACAAAACGTGTAAGCCTGTTATCTATTCACTACACAGACACAGAGCGTTATAAATCAGCATCCAAGCAAAGAGCCACCCATGTGTTCCACCAAACATGTATAAAACATACATATACACTATAAATTTGAGCACAGCAATACATGGAAACCAAATATTGCATACACCAATTTCTACTCCATATGACCACCATGCACCTGCAATTCCAGCACACACATAGACAGGCTGCATATAACCCTTATACAGCTTCTTGCTATTTTATTTTTTATGTCATCCATTTGCAACATATCTATATATAAACGTCAATTCACACAAGTATATATATGTACACACATCAAATATATATACATATTTACCTCAATGTTTCATATCCCCCCTGTAATGCTCTCATGGTCACCGACACATGGACCTTATACACACACACACATATGCACATGCACACACGCGCACTTTCACACTCAGCGCAGTGGTCACTCTGCAAGCACAACCCTTCGTGATCCAGGCATAACCTTGTTCAGACAGGCTAAAAACACATGCCCTGTTAGGCAGGGAGGGGACAGCCTGGTCCCTCTCCCTCCTTTTGCATGGATGCAATGCTGTAGGCTCACACAACCCCACTCCTGATTTACACCAGCATAGGGGCACAGGCTGCCCCTCGGCCAGGCTGGCACCCAGAGCTGCTGGAGGGACACTTATGGCAGTGGGTGCCCTGCTGCGGCAGTGGACACCCAGTGCCAGGGCTGCCCTTTTTCCATACTGGATCCTTGCCCTGCCTCAGCTCAGCTCAGGATGCCCTTACGAATGGCCCATTTCATTTTTCAGCTGCACGAGGGGCCACTCCAGAAGAGAGTTAAAAAGAGAGAGAGAGTGAGGGAGAAAAAGAAAGGGACTAAAGCGATATAAAATTAAAAGGTAAAAAGCAGGAACGCAAATGGGAGAGAGCTCTTTCAGCTTTCACATTATTAATGACTCTTCAAAAAATCGGCGAGTTTTCCAATCTTCTCCGAGAAGCGCTTGAAGGAGCTCACAGATGAAACTGACCTTCAAAATGTTCTTTGGTCTTTAGTTAAGAAATTCGCTCGCCATTATGGCATCATTAGGGAAACAAGGATAAAATTACTCCATGGTTAATGACCTATAGTATCTCCCCACCAAAATTTGTTTCAGATCTAATAAAACTGTGCTTAACACACTCGGATGAGTTATGAGGACTGTTCTGCAGGGTATTAAAATGTGGAAAATAGATTTTCCGAAGCTGGGGGGACTGGACTTTTCGAATCAGATAGCAGAATGGAATTTTCTGGGCAATAAATTCTTCCATGTCTCAATTTCATCTCGCTCTCGCTCTCTCTCTCCCTCTCTCTCTCTCTCTCTCATGCTCTCTCCCTGAAATGCTAAAGCAACATGGAAATCTTTAAAGTGCAGAAGCTTATATAAACTTTACCCCCCAACCCCAAAACAGGGCCCCCACCCTTTAATGCGTTTTTTTGTCTTCCATCTGAGAAGAAGGCATAATCCCTCCGTCAGGAGAGATTTGCCATCATTCACAGAGCCAATTCAGCTGTGAGGCCTTTTTGTGTTCCAGCGTTATGGTTTGGACTTTGCATGAGCCCAGCAGGCTGCCAGCATCCCTGCGCGGGTGCTGGCATGCCAGCCGGGAATGGGAGCAGGAGAGAGATGACATGGGGCTGCCAGGGGGTACATGGGGGATCCCTCCTCCCAGCCCCACCGGTGCCAACCAGCGGCCTTGGTGGGAGCACGCAGAGGACCACTGCTGGGCACTTTGTCCTTGGTTCTGCTGTGACAGGGCATCCACAGCTCGTGTCTTGCTGAAAAGACACTCTGGTGCCTATAGAGTGGTACATATGGGGACACACTTGCACATGCATGTTGGTCCCAAGCGTGAAGATGTGTGCACTCGTACAGCGGCAGGCAAACGCATCTTTGCTGGAGCCACAAGCCCCATCGCTGCCTGCAGGCGGGTCACCGGAGCCCACGGACGGGCAGCGTGGGGCAGCACAGGGGCCCGTCTCATCTGTCGTTGCCTGAAGCAGGAGCCAGGGACTCCAATGGTGCTTTTAGGTTAGTGAGGGCTAGTTACTGCCGCTGAGAGAGGTGGCTTGCGAGGTAATGGCATTTTGCTCTCTTTAAACTTTAATCTTTCCTATTAATTCCCTGCAACTGGAGAATGTATGAGAGTTAATGTTCCATGAACGTGTTTCTCAGCCGACAGTCTCTTCGAGCTAATTACCTTCAGGTGCTAAATGGAGGGAAATTGCAATCCATTTGGATGTGAAAAAATTTCGCCTTTCCAATCCCCTGTGAAACATTCTTTTTCCTGAGTGTTGCAGAAAGAATGCACTTGGCTTCTTTCTTTTTTTCTGATGTTTTCCTCCCCTCCCCACCTCAGCCCTCCTCCCCTCTTCCCCAAGCCCCCATCCTCACCAGGTACTTGTCTTCCCTCAAAGACTATGAGTTCTTCAGGAGACTCTGTGTCACGCTTAGCGGATGGGAGCATTGTCCTTAGCTCTGGGATGGGACAGCACACCAGCCAGGGAGAAAGAAAAGGTATGTATATCCATGAAATCCAACCCCATGGCAAAAACATGGAGGGGAAACAGCGAGGAAGACAGCAAGAGACTTCCTTTGGAGGTCTGAAGTTAAAGTGTATTTACACGCTTAATAACACGCTTATTACAGCCATTTCCCAGTTGTTGAGTTTTGAATACAGAGATAATAGAATTTTACAAGCTACATAAAGCCATTATGCTTTTGGATCCAGGACTGGGGAGGGAGTTCGGTAGGACCCACAGAGAAAAGAAGGGGGAAGGCAAATGGATCCAAATAGGGGCACATGTGTTCAGACTGGGCCTGGAAGTCAGTGTCTTCATGCAGACTGACAGAGCCAGAAAGAATCAGTCAGGGTACATGTGACCTAGGGCATAACATGAACATCCCTTCTATCTAGAAGTCCCTGTCTCTCAAGCCCCACAGACGACCACTGGACAAGCTGGACATCAAAAATGGAAGTCCCTAGCAATAAAAGGTCCCCAGTTCCCATTTAGCTACCAAAGATTCAAGACATGTGGTGCCAGGCAGATTCACCAGACAAAAAAACCTCAGTGAGAACAGTTACACCAAATTCAGAGTGTTGTGAGCCATAACTACCAGTAGTAGGTTTTGATCTACTTTGTCACTGGTGTTCATTATATACTTACTTCAACATTATCTAAAAAGCTCAGTGCAACCTTGTCTCAGGATCAACCAGGGCAATTACTGGGAGCAGAAGTCTCTTCCACAATAATGTAAATATACTCCAACTGGGAGTGGTGTCGCTTGAGAAAATTCCTTGGAGCTTTGCTGAACCAGCAGGATGTTCTTGCAAGATCATTCAAATGCCCCGTTTTTATGGCTCTGCTCATAGTCCAGATGCCACTGAGAGATACAGCTAAACCTGCACTTTGTCAGTAGACTGAAATTGAAAACGTTTATCAATCTCTGTAGACTAAAAGATGTGCTGAATTCTCTTAGCATCATTTCAACCATTAGTGAGTGAAGGTGCAGATGGTTTGCTATTCATCCCACTGGTTCTCTGCAGAGACACATTCATTCTGACATGGGTGTGGGGAGCTTGTCTAGAGGCTCCATCCAGATAAAGCAGTTCAGAGATCTTTGGACTCCCCTTGCTCAATCTAAATTACCAGCATTTGACCAACTGCCCTAGATAGCGTTTTAAAACTGTCTTTCCTAAAGCAATAAGGGCAATAGCAGGTCCAAAGCCTGTAAAGCATGATAACATCCCAGCATACAGGCAGAGCTGGTTTGGTACTTGGTTCTATTACAGATCACCAGGATGAGGTTAGAGGTAGCAAACTAGGAGGGGAACTTGTGTTACTGCAAAAATTTTCAACAGTGTCCTGGCCACAATGTCCATATCCATCCTGAGTTGATTGTCTAAGCCCTTTTACTGCAGAATATGAACACCCCTTAGTCTCTGAAGGATTAACTCCCCATGGTTTACAGTGAGCCTATCTGCTGTGTGTGAAAGTGAGTGATTTACCCAGGGCCGCCTGAAAGATGACAGCAGAACAAAGAGCTGTACCAGAGGTTTTCTGAGCTTCTGAAGCATCCCTCCTGCCTGTCAGCCCAGTCACAGAAGTGCCTGTTTCTGTCACCTCCATGTTCAGCCACTTCTCCACACATGTATGACACACCTATCCATCTCTCTGCCCCACGCATCTGTGCTCTACCAAAGTCTGCTCATCTGCTTCCCACAGCCCTTTGAACATCCAGCCCTCTGCCTTTCCACATGGCTCCATCCACTCTGCACTTAATAGGCTTTGCAGAGAAAAGGCATTAGGTTTCTTTAAATTGTTGGGGCCTTTCATAAAAGTAGGGGGTTCTCCTGTGAATGACTAATTCCTCAAAACCTCATTGTTTTTCTTTTGTATTGTTCTTTTTTCTTCTGTGAGGAAGAAGGTGAGTGGGGGTGGCAGTGTGATTTTAACAGGGAGACAGTAATTTCAACAGGACTGTCACAAGAAAGCATGGTTTCTATCATATTTCTCATGGCTACACCTACTGTTTGCTAGTCAATATGGCTGAAAGGATTTTACTGACTACAACCAATAGTGTCTACGTGATGCTTTAGCCTCAGCCAGAATTAAGCCATTGGCTGAAGAAGAGGGTTTAAGCCAGCAGATAGTCCATGCTATTGCCTTCTGCATGCACAGGAGCACAAATTGTCACGAGCTGCACTGAATCTTTTTTAAAACACTGTGCTTGGAGTGCAGATGAAAATGGCCTACACAGGCTTCTTCCTTCCACCTTGGCTGTGTTTTCAAACAAAACCTCACTTTCCTACTCCTGACTCCCTTTTTCCACATTTACGTTGTTCTTGTCCTCTTTTTCCTTCTTGCTCCCAGCAGCACTTTTCTCTACCCATCTTTCCTTTGTTGCTCTCCTCCTCAAATTTCCCTTCTCTCTATATATATATATATTTAAAAATCTGAAATTAGAAATATTGAAAAAATATTTAATTCCCAAAGTGGGGCTGATGAGAAGTCATTTTCCCTGACTCACTCTCAGTGCTGACTGTGTTGCAGTCTCTTTTCAATTGGTTGCTTACTTTTCAACTTTTCTTATTTCTTTTAGTTACCCTGCAAATAGTCTGAACTTGAGTGAGTTTCAAAAAGCAGAGTAATAGGAGCTCTTTATTTTCCTTCCTTCTGTCATTCCAATACTTCTCTGAAGCTAGAAAAGCTCTTCAAATTATAAAGAAGGGAAGAGCAAAATTAAACTCCAGACTGCACATTTCACTTGGTGGTTAAAAGAGAAAAATGAGGAAAAGAAAGAGGAAAATTGGCATTCTTTGGATGCAAAAGCTTGCGTGCATGTATGTACATCAGTACAGAAAGTGCGTACATGGATAAAAGAAAGATTGCAGCTAGGAATCGATGTACATTACCAGTGATGGTTTAAATACCATCTTTTAACTTCTTTAATCTGCTTAAAACCCCCTGTGGCTAAATCAGTATAACCCCCCTCAGACTGTGAGCACAGTTATACTGGTATATGTGTACCTAATACCTGTGTAGCTTAATTTCATGCCTACAAGAGAATAAAGTTAAACTGGTAAAAAGCCTATTTATATCCATGTAAATGCTGGAGGGAAATGTACTGTGTTTACCCTGCTGCTACAGTTAAAATTTCTTGTACAGATGAAATCGAAATGGGAATCCTGCCCAGCCACTGTTTCTCTCCCATCCCTTCTGCCCCCATGCTTGTGTTAGCCTTTCCTCCTCTCTAGACATCTCCTACACTCACACTTGTGGAATGACCTCATCTTGGAGTCCATGTCCACATCAACATCTCTCACCAAGGGACAGTCCCATCTCCCTGGAGAGCCCAGTGAGGATGAATGAGTCCTGAGCCTGACCTCCAGCTCTGCAGTGCCAAGCAGGGGTGAGGGGAGAATGGTGCATACCTGTGAGGAGAGATAGAGTTTGTTTTCCTCCCAGCTCAAAAATTCAGCTTTTCCTGCTTGCCTGCTTTAAGATCAGTAATAAGCCTGAATTTTGTGGGGGAGGAAGAAAAGATATTGCATGTTAGCAAAGAGAAGAATGGGTGTTTGTGAGATATTTACTACGTGGGTCAGAAGAACCACAGAGGCTGAAACTGCAGGTGATTCCCCACTCTAGAGAATGTGTAATCCTCCATACAAAGCAGGATCCCTGGCTCATTCCCTTCCTGCACTTGTCCTTCCTGGCTATTCAACTTACAAGCTTTTGAGGGCAGAGACTATCTGTACAGGTCTAACACAAATTCTGGGAGGTTTTTATTTGACTCTTTACAGCTATCTGGGGGGCAAAAAGGAAACTCTGCTTAACAACACACAACATGGGTTGGAGATGTAGCAGCTCAACGCAAGGAAAAAGAGATTAAAAGACTTTGCCAAAGTCATCGCATTAAGCACTGTCACAATTGAGGCATCCCACCTGCCATGTCCTCATGTGACAGCCATGGAGAGATAAAAAATAACCTGCTACAATGACAGAAGCAAAGGAACCTGTTTCCATACAGAAGACTCTACAGCCTTTAATGACTTACATTGGATGTGAAAGGCATCTAACTCTATGACTGCCTCCTCACAAATATAAATTCACTCATGCCTCAGATCTGGGCTTGTGAGCAGCTGACTAAAACCAGACCAGAATCTTTCAGGCCAAAATAATCACTGCAGCAACTCCATTGACTTCAGAGCTGTTAAAGTGCAGAGGGATTGGACCTGCTGCTTTTAATTGTAGTCACAAACCCAACTGCAGCCTGATGAGCAGAAAATAAGATGCTATCAGAACCATGCACTCCTCTACCTTGCAGAAGAGAAAAAATGCAGGAGCCAAGAGCCTTAGCTGGACTGATCCCAAGGCCATACTTTTTGGAGGACTGGGAATCTGGAACAGCCCAGATGTCTGTGCTCTGTTTGCACCAGCATCAGGTCTAAAGTACTGTGACATCCAGGATCAGTTCAGCATCAGGTGATTTGCTCATTAATTTCATCTATAAATCATGTTCCTGCTTTTAAAATGGCAAGGACAATAAAACACAAAGTAAAAGGTATGGAAGAGACACAGACACATACAGTGAGGGAAAATGTTTGCAAAGACAGTCTAAGTATAAAATAAATTTACAGAACTATACAGAGGGCATGTAACAGTCTTCTCGTGAGAACTGTCAAAGAAGAGATCATCTATACTGCCATACAAACTTCATGAGCTTAGGGACTTTAGTAGAGGTTGGCAAAATGTAGTAAAGGACCACCTAAATTGTCACCAAAATACAGTCACTTTAGGGAGGAATTCAGCATCTTACTCACCAGTAGCACTCAGCAATTAAGGTTCCTCTTTAAATCCCCGGTACTTAAGCATGTGCTGAAATCCTAGCACATGCTTAAATCCTTCATTATTTAGGAATGGTTGAGTCCATGACTAATGAAACAAAAAAGATAATTTATGAATGTTCAGTCCTTCTTTGGAAGATTGGAGTTAAATATGCAGCTCTCCTACTAGTGTTTAAATGCAAAAGAAACCAAAACATCATAACTGAAGAAATTTTAAGTAAGTGATAAGAATCGGTATACCTGTTGTCCCCATGTTAGGATTTGCAAAGGCTTTATAGGTATGAAAAATGAAGCTGAACCTGATGAACAAAATAACAAAATTCTCATTATAATTTACAGGAACACACACATAAACACTTATCTATCTGTGTATCTGTAATACACAGTACCTGGTATATAAAAATTTTATTGCCAAATTGAATACTAAATAATAAGTTAAGCTGACAGAAACATAAAGATTAGATGGCAACCAAAGGAAGGGAGAATTTCAGCAGGAAATTGCTCACTACCCCCATCGTAGTTTTGGGGGAATTTGTAGGATACATGGGAATCACTGGGGCATTTTGACAGTGTGGCTATATAAATCCTGGGGGGATTTGGGTCCTGATGAAGGATGTGACTTTTTTATTTTCAAGGCAACATCCAAGCTGATCTCAGTTGTGAGTACTGAGCCCTTGGACATTCCTTTCGCTCTCTAAGAACTCAGCAGAGGAGAAAATGGGTTTCTAGGTGGTTTGAGAATGGAAGAGAGGTTGACAGGCTGTTCTAGGTGCTGTGCTGTGGTACTGCATTGTAGCATGAGATTGGGACCAGAGGAAAGGAGCATAAGGCAGGAATCAACCACGAGGAGCAGAGAGTCTGCAGAAGGCCTCCTCTGTGCAAGTCCAGTGTGCCTTTGTTGGGCAGAGCATCTTTCTGCCTTGGGGCCAGGTCTGCCCTACAAGGGCTGTATGAGGCCATGTGGACATGGTGCAGTGGCTGCCCTTAGATGGCAGGGACTTAACCAAGACCCAGATGTCTGGGGACACAAGAGGAAAGAAGCTATATTAGGAGGCAGTTTGGAGAACATCTCCACAGCATTTGAACACAAGAGCCATCAGAGGACTACTGGCCTCACAGACCATGTGAGGTGCCAGCTGACTGGGGGCTCACTTCCCCAGGCTTGTCACTCCCCTTTAGGTTTCTTGGAGTGTGTCTCTCTCCGGAGGCCCTCCTCCTACCTCAGCAGCCACACAGCCCGGGGCAGTCCTTGCAGTCCCTGCCAGTGGCACTTCCCTTGCCAGCTGGCAAGGGCAGCCAATGGGCAGAGGCAGCTGACTCGCTCCTGAGATGCAATGGGTGACAGGCATCACCATCACAGACACCAAGGGATGCCCTTCCCGGTGTCCTCCATGGCCAGGATGGGTGGGAAGCCACTGCCCTGTTGGTTGGAGCTGCCCAGCAGCAGGAGGAAACTCTGCAGATGGCAGAGCGCAACAGACTGCAAGCAAACACAAGCTCCATTTGATACTTCTAAGAGCCAGATTATTCTAAATCAGATTATGGATAAATTACTGGTTGCACTCACCTGAAAAGCTGGTCCTACTTGTGAAGAGAATTCAGTGTTTTAGCCTGCTTCCAAACCGCAATCAATCTGGTTCTTCCATGGACAGAAATGCTTCATAAACTTTGCCCGGAAATGAAGCCATCAGCTGTGTTATTCTGCATGGGTCCCACAAGTTCGGAGTGTAACATGATGGTTTCACTCAGGGGCCTTGATTGGTACTGCCCATCCCTGCTAGGTTTCCTATGGACCCCTGCCCTTAGGTGCCTGTAGTGCAGTGCTCCTGCATCTTCAAAGGGAAATACACACCTCTGTTTAAGAAGGAGCCTAGATATGAAACCTTTCCTGTCTCAGACAGGCAGGATTAAGTCCCACGAGCCTGATGTTAGGTCTGTCCCAATCAAAATGCTGAAATCAGCCAGAAAACTTGTATTGTCTCTCAATACAAGTTTTGGATCCTCTTAGATTGGGCGGAAATCACCCACGGGAAAGAACAGTACCTTATTCAAAGGCATGGGGAGAGATGCTGTAGGAGCTCCCACATGAGGGGTACAGAGATTTGCAAGATGAGCAATGCAAGGCCCAGGCCTTCTATGCTTTCAACATAAGCTGCTAAAAATGGGCCCTTCTTTCAGCCCAGAGGCCAGGAATCGAAAGAGGAAAAAACCCATCTCCCTGTGCTTGTGCTGCCACCTCCCTCTTTCTCCTCTGCTTGCGACAGACAGCTCAGGCTGTGAAGACACGGTGCCGAGGTGAGTGTGTGTGTGTGTGTGCATATGCGCACGCCTCTTGGTGCGATTCCTCCTTCCTTGCCAAAACATCTCCTGCTGTTTATTTATTTATTTCTCCCTGATAAGGGAGGGGATCGCGTTTCCGGAAGAGTGCCAGCAGATGATACGAGCCCAGGACTGATACTGCCAGCAAACCCATGCCAGCCCTTTCTGCCGGAAAAATTTCATTTTTTCCAGAAGGAAGCCATGAGTGTGAAGCAGAATCCAAATCCGATTTCTCGGCATTTTTTGTTATCACTCAGCAGCCCACCAGGTGGGGCAATGGAGGGAGCTCACTCAGCTGCAACTCAGTGCCTTAATCCAATTTACAGCTTCTCTCGGAGAGATAATTACAGTCCTGAAACCAGTTAGCACTGTACAAAGAGGCTCTCGAACCAAAGCCCCGATCCTGTCTTTCAAATATTTACCTAGAGTGTCAGGGATGCTTTGGAGAGGGAGGGGGGCACTTGAGCTAAGCCATTGTGAATGCAGAAGTGTGTACAAAATGCCCCACCCTGGGACACATGTGCCTCACTTGCACACTCACACAGGTTTCCTAAAGCCCCATAGGGATTGACAGGGTGGGACTGTCACCCCCTAGTTCTCCAGCTCTGGACAGTCAGGCAGTGAGAAGGTGATCAACTCTTTCCTGGGTCATCACCACACCGCTCTCCCATTAAAGCCACTTCTGCAGCCACCCCAAGGTAGCCAAACCTGTTCGATTTCCCCCCAGTGATCAGTGATAGCACTTAGTTTAATACGAAGGTGCAACCTCTCTTTGCAAAGACACCATAGGTTATAGCATCTCACACACCAAGCATGCCACCCCTGCAGTTGCTTGCTTGCTTGCTTGCTTGCTTGCATTTCACAGCAGCTGGGCCTGAATTTTGCACACCCCCTTATTCCTCCACTTGGCCCTCACGTAACCGGCCAGACAGGTCTAAGCTTCACAAACAGAAGGAGTCCGAGGCACTTTCTAGCAGGGCAAAAGGCATGCAGGTGCATCTATGCTCTATGCAGACTTCCAAACCCCATCCTTTTCAGCATCACAGCTTTTCCTCATTGCGAGACCCATGCCTCTCCCATCACCATCACAGCACTGCCTTGTGCACCTAGAAAGAAAACATCTGAGGAACTCACTAGTGGTAAAGTCTGTGTGGCAGACACCTTTGAGATTTCCTGTTGTATTTCCACAGTGATGTGTGGGAAAGGCGATAAGCAGCCAGGTGATACTTAGTGATGGACATACTGGACTCAATATGCAAATTATCAAGGATGAAGCTTGGGGATTCTGTGGGTTTCCTTAAGCCACATTAAGTGACTTGTAAACTGTAAATTAACCTCCTGTGGCTTAAAGATCTTGATCTTCTTCACTCAGATGTAATTTGGGAAGATCTTCTTTGCACGTGATTTTCAGTCTGCCTGGCATATCCCAGAGACATCTTTAGGATTTAAGCATAAAAAAGGAAGACAATAGACAAAATACAGATTCTTGGTGGTAGGAATAGCAGCTGGTGTAGGAGCAATTGGAGATCAAAACATACAGAATGTAAGTAATCCACAGGGAAGTACATAACTCGTCTCCCAAGGCCTGGCTAATAGCAGAGGCCAAGTTGTTACCACCAGCTAAATAGACAGAAGTCCTGTTCTGGGAACTCCTCCTCTAGATGTGGGTCTGAAAAGTCTCTGAGGAAAGAATCAGCCAGTATGGCTGCAACTGCATCTGCCATAGAGCACCAGCTCAGATCGAGAGGGAATTTCCTTCCCTGTCACGTGCTGAACTAAAGGAGTCAGGCTAGCTCCCTCGCAGAACATCTCCTTCCAACAGGCCACAAAGGCCATGGCAAGTCTGCAGTGACAGAGCTTTCCCTGGGAAAATATAACCTTTTGTTGCTCTTGTTCAAACATTCAGTCACAAGTGGAAAGTGTACTTGGTTGGGATCCAGGTTCAAGCCCTCACTCTTCTACTCCTTTCCTCTGTGTCCTTGGCCAAGTACCTCCGCTCAGCATCAATAATTGACAGCAGGCACTGTCTCTCACTGGGTGTGCCTGGGCTGGCAGGTACAGTCAGAGCTGAGCTCTGAAGCATGGAGGTATACAGGAGAGGTCAGAGTTGGCTGGATGAAAAAGGCAGGGCTTATTCGTTCATACGTAGCCCTGGAGGAACGTGCCTAGACATAGAAAGCTGGCAGTGAGTGAATTTCTCTCCTTGTGGACCTCTGGCTGGGCTCTTTTGCAGGGCAGACATGCCCCCATATGGGTTTCTATCTGAAAGGACTAAATGATGGATGTTACTTTGGAGCCTTGCAGCTATTTCCTGGAGTCTGGGGTCGATCACATGGAAGTTTGTCTTCACTCTAGCAGGAAAGGGAGTGGCAGAAATCAGACTTCAAAAATAGAGATACTCCATTTGGAAAGTCTTTGGTCTCTGAAGCATTTTTAGAAACATCTCTTTCTTGTAATTCAACCCCATTGTAAGCCTTAAAGTGCATATCTGCTGTGTACTGGATACACACTGGACAAGTTTACAATCTCTCCAGCTATCCTGGTAGGTCCTCACTCTGGCAGTAGTTGCAATGCGAGGGCCATAAATATATTCCATGAGAGCAGCTGCTTATATTTCCTACCAGTGTATTAGCATCTAATCCTCTTAGCTTCTTCATTCCTTTTGCATAATATTATTGTCCAGTAATATGAAACATAGAAGGTCTATTTTGAACCATGATGTTCCTCCTTTGATTCAGGTCATCTGAATCAATGCTCTAGCTGTGGCACTTGGCTTTTCCATTGACTGCTCCTGTGGCATTTTTGACCCGCCAGGAATGTGGCTAAAGGGCAGCTGGAGCTTTCCTTCCTAGTCAACCTAGGGCAAAGTGTGGTTCATCTGAAACACTGCCTACCACTCACGGGGATGCCACCACTTGTACATGTGACATTCATTTGGTTTTCATAGCACATCTCCATCAGAACCTGTCATCCTCCAAGAGTGTAACAGGGATATCTTACACACTGTGTGTGTAAACACCTGTATTTTCACCTGCCTTTCTCATGTAGCCAACCTCTAATGGGCGATACAAGCACCCCATTAGCAGGTTACTGTATGGTTCCCTGGGAGGTCTATGAGAAATTAAGTATATTGGTTTCAGCAGTCAACAGCTGAAATCCATGGATTTCTTCACATGCCCCCATCTCGCACCATTGGGCGTAATCTCTAACAGTGAACAGTGGAGAGACCTCGACACACAAAATCACCATGCTGATTGTGCCAAGGTTAGAGATGCACTTGCAGCAAATGAAAGCACTGGACCAATGCTGACCCAAAGGGGAAAACAAGGTATTAGCACTCTGCTTCTCAACTCTCCACAGGTTCCACAATGCATGGCTGTACCCACTTTCCCTATCACAACACTAACTGCACCACAAACTAGATTGCATTAGGAAAGCCCAGGAGACCTTCCAGTCCTACATTATATCATGTCTTCAGAACAAATCTGACCAATGACACCTTTTGCTCTGGAAGACAGACTATGGGCTCTTCACCTGAGACATTTTCCAATAGATAGACAAAATCCATAGCCATTAAAGGAGTGCTGGTAAACTCATTAGTATTAAATTGAATTACTATGCTTGGGCTTGAGGGTGTTTTATTGTTGGGTTTGATTTTTATATTGTTGGCTGTTTCACTGAAGAAGCAAGGATATAAGAGGGGCAGGAAACCTTTTAGGTGAAGGATCATGTATCCAGTGGCAGCAGATCAGGAGGCTGGCTTTAATGGTGACCTTTTACAAATAACTGCATCTTTTAAAGAGTTTCCTACACTTAGCCAAATCCTGGAGACCTTGCTTATCTCAGAATGTCATGATTAGGCCTGAAGTCTTTTGTCAATGTTGTATGCCTGGATCCAGGGAGGAGTTCCACCTTTGCTGGAACTGCACTGCCCTTAAAAAGCACAGGAAATACAGAACTAGAGATTATTAAAAAAGAACAGATAAAAATGAAACAGTCACCTCAGGTCAACCTGGTGACTTCAAAGGGCACTGAATGGCTCCAATCTGTAACATCTCAAAAGCTGTGGTTTATGCAGCCTCAAACCAGGTACCTACTGTTGGTTTGGGGTTGGTTTTTTTTTTTAAACCTCACCTTATATTTCTGTTCTAGCTTTGTCTAGACTCACAAAGCAGCAGCATATATAGATGGCAGAAAAGCTAGATGCCTATGTGGAGTACACTGCTGAGGATCCCCTGTGCCCAGCAGCCAAATAAGGGTTGGGAGGAAAGGACAATATGACTCTCTCTCAAACCTCCTTTGGTTGGTGTAAATGGCAGCCTAAAGGCTGATGGGAATTTCCCCCCTTCTCTCATTGTGGCCTGAATTGGCAATATTGCACTGAGGATGATGGAGCTGAGTGAAACAGCAGTGCAGCCAGGGCAGCTGCCAAGTGGCCATCAGGCAAGACTTTGTCAAGACACACGGAGCTGGGCTGGGACCCAGCAGGTCCCTGTGGGGTCCTGAGCTGTTCCACCAGGTCCAAGGCTCTTCCCCTCTCTCTGGCAGCAGCACAGCCTCCCCCTCTAGGCGTGCTGCTGCCACTGAGCTGTGCGGCTGGAGGGGATGGCACATTGAAGCAATTTGCCAGGCTGCATGACAATTACTAACACAGATGCTCCTGTGTCAATATGGGCTCTTCTCTCTGTTCTGGTTACAGCGATGGGTGTGCCTGGCGGGGACTCCTCTCTCAGCACAGGCCAGTAGGATTATGGGGTTGGGAAGGGGCCATGTCTGCCTGGGCTTGCAGGGCAGTGGCAGCCTCAGAGGCTGTCCCTGCTCCCTCTCCTCCTCTAGCCTGTTTGTCAGGGTCTCCACCTGCCTGCCACCACCACACATTTCCCTCTGTGTCCCCCCTACCCAATTACTGTGGCTTTGTCTCTGCAGCATCCCTGCCTTGCTGCCAGTTTGGTGGTTAGGGATAAGGGAAAGGGGCAGTGTCCAACTCCTCCTGCCAAAGGCTCTGCATCTCTTATGTCCCCTCCCCCTTTCAGTTTCTTCTACTCTCCCCCTTTCAGTTTCTTCTACTCTCCCCCTGCCGCAACTTTTCCCTTTTTAAAAGGGATATCAGTCATTGCAGAAGTGCCAACTCATTACACCCCCTACAGACACGAGAGGTGAGATAGGGCAGTTTTCACAAGGGTCAGGACAGGCATAAGGAATTACAGACAAACCCCTTTGCTCTCTGAGCAGTTCTAGGATCCATCTTCACCTGTTGTTTTTTGACCAGCATCAAGGTCTAGATGGTTTTGCCTGCCAAAGCCTGAAATGTAGGGAAAATGTTCACATCCAGTAATTCAAATGTCATCAGGCCCCATCCAAATAGAGAAATGTCATCAAACTGACATAAGGACCTCAACCAGACGCTGTTAAGGGTACACAGTGCCATCGCCCCACACAAGATGATACTGTCCTCCTGAGTGTCTTGGGAGACTCCAAAATCCCAGGAGATATGGTACAGCAATTGATCAGGTCTGTATGAACATAAGGGTCCTCCCCCTGGCTGCAGCTTTAGCACAAGGTGGAAAGATGAGCAGTCTTGGGCTATTTGCTGCCCTGAGCTGCCTGACCTTGCCTCTGCAAGAGGTGGCCTAGAGTGGCTGTGTTCAGTCATGCCAAGCCTATGCCTCATGGCTGCACCCTCACCAGAGCCTATCCCAAATTGAGACATGGCAGTCACTGCTGAAGGCTGAGTCACAAAGCACTCTGCCATACTTCTGCCAGCCAGCACATCTTGAGGTGATTTGGGATACTACTGCTTTCAGCTGCTCTTCTTTGTTAGCTACTCCTTGTCCCCTGTCTCCATCACAGAAGCACATCCTGCTTCCCCCAGGCTGGAGCATCTGAGGCACAGCCACATGTTGCCCTCTGCCAACTCAGCAACAGCAGATGGGTCTCCAGGAGAGGGCCAGCAGGGCCAGTGAGCTGGGAGAAGATCATGTCTGTGACAGACTTCATTGCCCACCAAAGCAGTCTGGTAGCACACTCTACACAACACCAGGCTTTTCCCTTGCCCTGTAGGGATGGCTACTGTTGGCTTAACTCCAGGACAAAACCATCTCAGGATGTATCCTTGGTGCCTTCTGCCCTCTGAGGAGGCCAGCAAATGGGTCTGCAGCTCCTGCCAGACCTGCACCAAACCAAACAGTTCTCCCTCAACCCCAAACCAGCTTTCTTCTGCCCCTCCTCTGCCAAAAAAAAGCTGTACTGCTCCTTTAAATGTGGTGCATGTTAGAAAAAAAAAATAAATTGACAAGCTCCCTTACTCTCAAAAGAGTGAGAAATTTTCATTGATTGATTTCTTCATGGCTTCTTAAACAGATAATTAATTCACCGTGAACCTGCGGACACACCGTCGTGAGTCGTTAATATTGTAAATTCACATATACTTCAATAATCGCCTGACCCCCCCGTCACCCCGAAAAACAGATAGCTGTGCAGCAAGGAGGAGGGGAATGGGGGGAATCGATTTTCGAAGACATGAAGGGATCACCCAGCAAAGGGAAGCTATTGATTCTCTTTTATAAGACACCGCTATAATATTTATTCTTTTGTAAACAGAATTAACCCAGCATCATGGGTCATTCCTATCGAACAACTTTCCTCACATGTGCACAGCAATGTTGATTGTATCAGATGAGGTAGAAACATCCAAACTGCACCACCCCCCGGCCTACACCTCGGCATCTGCTCAGCTTGTACCGGTCATGTCTCACTGCCATGACACAAACTCAGCGGGTGCCAGGCTGGCCGCAGCAGGGATGGGGATGGGATGCGCAGGTATGAGCAACCCAGGAAGTGGCCACGCTCTTCTAACCAAGTGCTGATGGTACCATGGTGGTCCTGGGCTGTCTTGTGCTGGGGAGGAGGTGACTGGGGGGCTTCTGCAGCACAGACAAGTGTGAGGACCCCGTCACATTCAATTTCTTCTCTGACCACCCATGGCAGGCGATGCAACCAAAGGGTCCATGAAGTGCATCACACCCCAGAGCCCTGAGGCTTGGTGGTGCCTTGCACAGGGACAGCACAGGGCTGCCTGTTGCTGAGGCACAAGCTGTTGCTTCTGGGAGGGACAACTGCACTTCACCCAAATTAAAGTTCAACCCAAAAGGAAATAAGAGCCTGAATATTAAAAGTGACAAGCAAAAGCCAAGGGGAGGATTCCAGATCAAGCATCCCAACAAAAAGCAAACAAGATGTGATCTAGGGGAGGATCGGGGAAGGATCTGTAAATCCTGGCTGGAGCTGCCTTCCTTGTGTGCAGCTGCATCACCCTTCTCCATAAGAGACTAGTCACACACATTGAAGTCTCTTGAAGATGCATCTGTGTGGGACATCAAAATGGGTTTTGTGTAGAAAAAGATGCAAATTTTTGCCTTAGATATAGACACACGTGGAAAAGCCTGGGGGATGTAACCGTGAAACTCCTGGCCGCCCATCAACTCCTGAATTGCCCACCGGGTACCACCACGCAGTCCAAAGCAAAATCAGAAATCATAACAACATGTGGTCTTCTTTTCATCTGCCTCCCAGATGTGAAACCGTGTTTTCCAGCAAGCTCTTCCCAAGGATTTCTGCCAAGAGCCACCAACATGCCACGAGAGCCATGACTCGGATTTTCACAAAAAACGAAAAGGAAGATCACGCCTTTGTCACGTTTCATGGGCTAAACCCAGAGCCCCTGGTGTGGAGAGGTGGTATGGGGGTTTTAAGCTGAGGGATAGACCCTTAGCAAGGTGGCGGAGCCCGGTCCGCAGCCTGCCAGGCGGGGTGTGGTCGCTTTGCCCCGGCTGGCAGCGACGGGACGGCTCCGAACCGGCACCTCCACCTGAGGTCCGGCCGTGCCAGGCCGCTGGCACTCCGGTTGCGTTCTCCTCGCCTTTCTCCCGTTCCGGCCGGCAGCCAGGGGAAGCGGGAGCGAGCGATAAACTGTGTCAAAGCATTCGAAAGCAGAGGGTGAAGAGGCAGACGGGGGCCGGGCGGCAGCGGAGGGCCAGGCGCGGGCAGCGGAAGCCCTAATTAAAAGCGGGGCCGCGGGCAGGGAGGGCTCCATTCAGAGGGCTGACAAAGGAAGGGTCTGTGGAGCAGAACCGGGAGGCAGTGAAAGGAGGGGGCCCCACGGCGCCCCTCGGCCGCCGGCACGGCACGGCACGGCACAGCACGGCACAGCACGGCATAGCGGCCCGTCCGGCAGCGCCCGTCTGACCCGGCCGCTCAGGCTGCCATTCTCTGCACGGTAGCCGAGCCACGGCCTGCGAATGGAGGGAGCGGCCGCCCCTCAGGTCACCTCCCTGCTGCCCAACGGCAGACAAGCGCCTTTCCACTCCAGCAGCGCCCCTGAATGCACTAATTAGCCCCAAATCTTGGTGCTGGGGGAGGCCATACCAGTCCTGTGACAGCCACGAGTGGCCTGGCCCTTAAGGGAGAGTCAGTGGGGTCCTGTCTTCCCTGTGGCCGCGGGTGGGACGTGGTGGATGGAAGCCTGGGCTGGGTGTGGGGCCAGCCCTGTGGCACCCCTGTCTGTAAGGGCACCCCGTGGTGTGGGGGCTCAAAAAGGGGGCTGCCTGGCCTTGTATTTTCTGGGGGTCAATGCTATGAAAGGCTGGGAGGAGAAACGAACAGGAGGCCCAGAGCTGGTTGAAGGGCAGCCTGTACAACACAGTTAATGCGGGACTCTTTCCAAAACAAAGGCTCTCTATGGCTTTCAACATGTTTACACAACAGTGCACAGAAAGAGCAGCGAAGTGCCATCTCAAGGGTTCCCTCCCTACCTCCTACCTCTTTGCCTTCCCTCACACAGCACATCTTCAGCACTGTCTCCTTCTCTTCAGACCCTTTCTTGCTACAAATTCATATTTTTCTCTCCTGACACACATGCTTTGCCTTCTAGAGACTTCGCAAGGCTTTGCTGTGAGGCATTCACAGCTGTGGTGCCCCATACGCTCCCAGTTGAGGACACTCACTGGAGAAACTCGTGGATACAGGAGTCCTAACACAGTGGGCACATGTTAGAAAGGTACTGCTGGTGAAGGGAAGAGTCCACCCTAGCTCTAGCCTCTCTTCCCTGGACTTGAACAGCATTAGAATCAAGTCTTAGCAGGGTCACCCTATTACATGTCCCTAAGTGAGTTCTGTAAAAAGAGGGGAGAAGAAAACCATGATTCAAGTAGGAATCCTCAGGTTAAATCAGTGGCTGCACCAGGGCCACATAGTCTTTTTCATCTAAGGACCAAGGCAGCTCCAGAGATGCACCATCCTTTGCTTGCCTAGCAAAGGGAGAGAGAGAGGTATAGGGAGCTATGTGAGAGCTCAGGGACAGCAGTGGGATCAGTGAAAGAGCTGAGGGGAAAGGTGAGCACGCAGTGGTCTCACTCAGCTAACACCAGTTAAACCAGGTTGACATAGAGCCTTTTGTCCTGGTGCCAATGCGAAACAAACCACACCACCTGATTTAGCTGGCTGTATTATCAAACTCAAGGGTTCATCAGCTCCCAGACCCCCTGTTATGGTGCTCGCAGCCCTCATAGCAGCGTGGTGCCGCTCACTCCAAAAACCTGCAGAAGTCAAAGCCCCTCACAGGCTCTGACATGGTGGAGGAACAAGCAGCATGGTATAGAGGAGTAAAGAGCAGGCAGCAACCCAGGGCCATGGATTAACCAACTCATCTTCGATTTTCCTTCCCTCCCACATCTTCTCTATCCAGCTTCCAAAGGCTTCCAGCCGGGGCTCCTTTCTCACCTGTACACCCCAAGCCCCAGAAGCCCCCATTACACTCCAGGACCCTGAGAATGACTGCAAACAGCCAGGAGGAAACTCAACAACCCTAGTGAGAGTGTAATTGCCTTCAAAGCTAGCAGTGCCAGCATGAGAGACTGTCTTCAGTATGAACAGCCTTTCCACCATCACATGCCTCACCCAGGTGCACATCTTTTGCAAAGGCCCAAGGGAGTGAAACAGCTCTGCAAGGCCTTAAGAGAAGGGAAATTGTTATCAGAGTCTCCTGTTGACTCCACAGCCCACCAAGGAGGCTGCTGGCTTCTGCAGGCCGTCCCCCATCTGTTGGAATAGCAGGAAGTTTTGCGTTAGCAATAAAAAATACAAAATGCTGGAGTCCAACTGGTGACTGAAGTCTGGCGCCAGGCTCCGCTGCGGAGATATCACAGCTGTGTACAGTGCCTGCTCTGAAAGAGGTGCTTATTAAACATTTGCCTTGGGTTTATTTTCCCCGTTTGCTAAAACCAAACATTCACAACAAGAATCTGTAAGGGAGGGCTGCAAATCAGAAGTTTGATTTCAAAGAACAAATACTACCAGCCATCTGACTCTGGGTTCTTCTGCCTTTGCCCTCTGCTTTTACCCTTTAGCAAGGTTACTTTGGAAAGCTTACAGCCACATGGACTACAAGTGGTATTTATTTTCTGATTAAGAAACCCAAGCTTTCTACCTAAGGGATCAGGCTTTTTGGGAAGACCCCAAGTAGCCAATACACCCTTTAGAGCTGGCAAAAGGGGTTTCACATCACAGAACTACCTCAAGATGCAGAAAGGACTGTTTTCTAAGCTGGAGATTTTTTTTGGAGTTCTTGCCTTTTTGCCCAGCTATCAAGATGCTTTCAGTACCTGTAGGTACCTTCCATGCATGAGCCAGATCAAGGCTTAGGAGCTGGTCAACAAACTGGACTCCCAAAAATACAGAACACACATGAATGCCAGGCTGTTTGGAGGAAAGCTCTCATTAGCAAGACTAAAACAGCAGAGCTGTGGACATGATTCAGAAGTACCAACATCCAGATGTCAACAACACATCAGGTCTCCAATGGCAGTGGGGCAGTTAGTAAGCTAGGTAGTACCGGTAGCTTTGCATCATGTAGCCCAAGAGCACATGAGCTTCTTCCTAACTAAATACTATTCAGCTGCACCTGAAATAATTTGAAAAGTTTATTTAGCAGGTTCCCCACTGAGTCTGGGAATCTCTGGCCGATTGCAAGCTCATCCACTGCTATATTAAGGGCTGAGCCTTCACATTTCCCACTGCTACATTTCCCATCTTGGGAAGCCAGTGGTCCCTAGGCATCGCTGCTTTGCTTGCACCCTATACACAAGCACTGCAGTGCAGCATCCACGGGAGCATGGCATCTCCTGCCTGCAGCTCTCCTGGTGACTGGACCAGTCCTTGGCATGGTCAGCACCAAGCTGGTCTCCTCCAGCAATTTGGGCACCCAGGGGAAGACTGGCCTCCCTGTGGAGCCACACTGTGAGGCACTGACACAGATCGATCCACAAGCTGCCCCTGATGTTCTCCGCTTCTGATTGCTACATTTTTTGTGACAAATTGATAAACTGCATCTCCACTCAGTTAAAGATTTGATCTCGCTCTCTTAATCCGCTATCAATAAGATATTAATCGTGCACCCGACCCGTTCTGTTCCCCGTCTGCCTGCAAATCCAATAATCATTTCAGAATTCACAGCCGAGTGGGGCACTCCCTTCAAACAATTAATTTCAGGGGAGTCTCATTTATTTTCCCTGTAACCCTCTTCCACCCCACCCCTTCCCTGCTTGCCTGTCTGTTCCCTTCTCCCACCCCCATCTACACACTTCCCAGCTGAAACTCCTGCTCAGCAGAGACAGGACGTGGAAGTGCGATTTATACTGGGAGCTGGAGAGGTCCTGATGAGCTCCCTTCCATTTGCTGCTCCACACAGCTGATTAAGCACCTCTTGCCCAGACCCTAGGCTTCTTTAAAAGTGGAGGCCAAATTCACCCCGAAACCAGCACCTTGTGCTGCAGCCAACCACCCTGCAAGGAAGTGGGGCATATTCTGGTCTGCACCTACTTGTGCAGGAAGCCATGGAGTGGATGAGG
>JANHGB010043647.1:5609-46082 GCA_026283785.1 Coracopsis vasa | reverse complement strand
TTACTGTAGTGCATCACCCACTTCACATATACTAAGAGATGTTATTTAATTAACAGCTCTGTATAGCACCACGCCTTTTCCTCCTGGATAACCAGCATGGATTGTGTCCTTTGAAGGAACCAGGGCTGCATAGTGAAGAAGGCTCTCATCCAATGCTCTGTGGCAGCAGATGGTTTAATGAAGACTTTGGTCTTGCAAGCAGGGGAAGATATGTTCTCCCAGTTAAGCTGACTGGTGCTCTGGAAGACTGGGTCTCTTTCCTAACCCTTCCTTGTAATTTCTGTGTGATCTGTGGGATAAGCAGACAGTTTGATCTGTTCCTGACTCCTTGTAACCAGGTGCTACAGCTGCAGCATATGTGAGCTACAGGAGGAAACACATGATTTGCAGGACAAAAATACAGCCTTTTCTTCAGGAGCAGTGGCCAAAAGTGTTCTGGAGATGGCCCTTTTCACTGTTATCAGGAAGGGTAGTGAGGGATGAGCATGCAAGCTCTGGGCTTGCAGGGAATAAAATGGCATTTTGCAAAGCCTTTCATGGCACATTTATCAGGTGTTTGGCCTTTTGGAAGAGTTATTGGACACAAAATTTGCACATTAGACTCTGAGGAGGAACGGAAGAAATGTCTTCAGCTAACCTAATTAGATCATCTACGCAGGGGGCTCACTCAGGATAGCTGCTCTCCAGGGAGAAGAGTTCTTCCCTCAAGAGAGAAAATCTGGTCCTAGTTGGTCTGTATTGAACCTGGAGATGTCAATGGGTGGCTTATATTAGTTTGGCTCAGGCTTTATTTTGGCTTGAAGTAATGCTTCCTGCCACCACCACTAAAATACCTTGATCACATTCATGATCTTAGGACATGTGAGCTGGAGCCACTTGGGATGACGCTCAACAACAAGCAGTGCTCCAAGAGAGCCCCTGGTGCTGTGCACCCATGGCAGGCATAGCCCAGGAGAGAGCTAAGGTGTCTTCTCAAGATAGGTGACTAAAAGCCCTGCCCTTGGCTCCTTGGTATCTGCTGCTTCAATTCACTCTGGCCTGCGAATTGTTCCCACTATGCCATCATACTAGCAAATGGAGATACAGCCTTTCTCCATGCTGCCTATCTGGGAAAAGACAGTGCTCCTAACACAGGTTCCACCCAGGCTAAAATTAGGAGGCATAAATATGCCCCTTATCTTCCAGGGACCAAGTAGAGAAAAGCTGATTGGTCTCAGCTATATCCAAGGTCACTGGGAAGTGTGATTGAGCAAAGACAGTGCTGAAAAATACCAAGTACTTTGAAAAATCAAACCCTATCCACCTCAGGGTGGGGGCCTGCAATGAGTTAATGCTTTTTTGGGTATTGGCTCCCTAGCTGCAAACAGGAGATAATCACGTCACTGGTGCCTTGTGAAGATAAACTCATTAAAACTTCTGTGGGATCCTGATATTACTGTGATAAGTACTGCAAAGAAACTCATCAGCAAATTTAACTCTCTAGTCAATTAAATGTTTAAAGTTCAACACCTGAGATCATGCACTGAATGCTGAGGATTAAAACAAATTCTGAATTAGCTATTCAATAAATAAACTCTGTGCTGCACAAGGCAGAAATTCTGAAGACCAAGCTTAGTAAGTGCAGGCTATAGCATAATGAGTGTGGCCACTAAATTCAATTTGCATGGAAAACTTCAGTTCTGACATTGCCTGACTTTGGAGGAGTTGGCTCCGTAGCGTTTAATTTCTTTTAGTTTTGGACACACTATTTTTGTACATAGCAGAAGCAATTTCGTGAACTACCTGTGGGGCTCTCTAGGATGAAACATGAATTAAAATTGTAAGATCAGCTGTGATAGTCATACAAAGAGTTTTTATTGTGTGCTTTCAGCATGAAGACTACTAAAATAAGGGCGTAGTAAAAGTGTGTCTGTTTCTCAAACTTCTGTTTCTAGTGCTGGCATCTGGAGCAAGCAAAAGAAACGGTGTCAGCCAAGAAAGAGTAAAGATGGCATGAGAGTTTGCATCAAGCAAGCGCTGTGGACAAGAGAACACACTGCTTTCTGAACGCACTATGCTCTTCATAGCACCTGAGAATACTGGAATATCCCTGTAAAGCCAGAATGACTGTGTAGAAGCAAAATGCCTTGCAAAAAACTTTCAAAACTTTAAACTCATTTCCCATTCCTGAGGAGTTCCCACACACGACTTGAATAAATAAAATGTGCTTGTTTCACATTTTATCAGCATATTTGTCTATCATTAGTCTCCTTTTAAATGCTTGGCATTATCTTTTTATTTTAGGTTCTGGATTTGGAGCATCCACAAAAGCCATGTGTTTAGGGATGCGGTACTGGAAGCCGGAAAAGTTGGAGTCCCTTATTGAAGTGAGCATTGAATGCGGACGAATGACTCATAACCATCCTACAGGTACGATCCACTGATTTACCAGCTGAAGCCCCTAAGGCTGCTTGTTGCTTCTGCAGGGACTAACGTGGCTCTTGTGACTTCATCTGGTTAAATCCCTTCTGCTTTACAGACTTTAAGGCCTCCACCTGAATTTTGGATAACATATAAATGTATATATTACTTCTATCAGCTTATGTATTTGTTTGTATGTTATGCAGAGAGCAACCCCAGGCATTAGAGTTTTCCCTCCTAAAATCTCAACAACCAAATACAACCTGTCTTGTCCAAACCATAGTCATATCACTTGCCTTGATCTAATTTTAGAATTCACATACCTCTAGATGACTCACTGTTATCATGCAAGTTTATGGTTCAAAGGATAACAATATTTTTCTCTTGATAGGTTTTGTCTTATCCAATCACTGTAGGTAAAGGTAGAAAATCCTCAGAAAATCTAACTCCATGTATTTTAAGACACAATCTGAAATATTCTCTAAAGAAAACATAAATAAATATATTTAATGTTGGTTTGAATATTCAGATCTATCATTCAGATAATTTTATGCTACACAAGCATGTATTCATTCTGTCTGTTTCAAACAGCAATAAATAAAAGCATAATGAATGGTGACACTTTCAACACAGTGCTGTGAAGCAGTCAGAAAAACCATTAGGATGACATAAAATTAGAGGAAAAGAATTGAAAGCAAAGCAGAAAGTATCATTAAGCCAATAAAGCCCATGGTGCATTAGCAGCAGTAAATTGGTTGCAGCCTGGGTCTCCCCCTCAGTAAGGACTTACTAGAGCCAGAAAATGGCACCAAGGAGCACCCAAGTTGTCAAACGCCTTCCATACAAGGAGAAATTACACCCAGAAGGAGTTTTCAGCTGGGAAAAGAGACAAGTGCCACATCAGGGAGTCAGAGAGGAGCAGGGTGGAAGGCCCACCATTGACTTCACTACCATGAACTGAAAGGTGCCAGAGAAAGGCCAGTTGTGACTCTCATAACTCAAAGACTCAAAGAGAAAACTCAACTGACATGTCGGTCAGGACCAGAGCAAACAGACAAAAGGAATATTTCCCCGTGTTGTGCGTAGTTAAGCCACAGACCTTGATGCCACTGGCAGCTGCAAAGTCCACAGATACATCTTGCTTCAGAGAGGGTCAGGCAAGGGGATGAGAAGGGCTGTCACTGTTAAAAACAATCAAGCTGTGCAATTAAAGTTGTCCATAAGCTAGTCTAGCAGCTCTGAGGAGTGGAGAAGCCAAACCAGTGAGGTTCACTCCACACTGGCATTATTTGCAGAGCAGGAGACCTCAGCTGGGTCTTGCTTTCTTACGTGGTGTGAGGGCTCCAGCGAGTAGCGAGAGCAGAGCAAGAGCAGCAGGGGAAGGGAGCTACCTGGGGAGTGGGTAGGAGGAGACTGCCAGTCCCCCCAAAACCTTCTGGGCACACCCCAATCTCTACCACCCTCTGCACTGGCTTGTCCCACTGCCTTCTGCTAGCCCTTTGCATCACCCTCTAAACCCTCTGCTGCCACCCTCAATCCTCCGCTGCCACCCTCACGCTTAATGTGGCACTCAAGGATCTTTATGGCAGTTGGGGTAGACGCTGTCTATCCGAGTGAGACCCTTTGAGCTTGCTCTACCTGGGTTTTTATTCTTTATGGAAGATGCTTTCTGGGTCAGATGTACCTTGGGCTTGATCCAGTATTGCAGGCATTACAGCAGAAAGGATTAGCTATTGTCTCATCTGGATTTGTAACCTCCTAAAACAATTAAGTTTTTGTCTTCAGCAAAATACATGAAGCTCATGTTTACCTATAAGCACAAGTGAATGCTTTTGGACTCCTGCACCACAAGAAGCATATGCACCAATATTTCACTCACCCAGGGCCTGTTTAAATGGCTGAGTTGTTTTCTTAGCCTTCTTTTCCACGGACTGGTTTTGTTGCCTTTGAGAGAATGCCAAGAGCACAAATATGAAAAACAAGGTCCTCTGTGTCCAATGTCATGGAAGTGTTGAGTGCCCATCAACAGAAAGTTCATCTTAAGTATACTTGTGTTCAAAGTGGAAGACTTTGACCTAACTAGGCAGGCAGACAGCATATCTTATTTTGATAATTGTTTCTTTCCTCTAAGGAGACATGGGAAAAAAGCCATTGTCCAAGTAAGACATGGACTTGTCCCCTTAGAATAAAATGAGCCAGAAACTGTTGCTAGATCTAACAACCACATCCCTCGCGCTGAATGAATCTGCAAGCAAGCTGATACAGCTTGCAACCGAACCGCTTTGCACAAGTCATATATTTCGCACAACTTCAATTAGAATATTTTCAGTATCACAGTAGTGGATCATATTCATTTTTGACCCTTACCTCGATTTCTGTCATGTTACACCACTGAGAACAGAAGCTCCTTTTTATGTAAAGTAAGTTGTAAACCAACAGACACCACATATTAGCCAAGAACCTCAACATGCCACGAGCAGAGGCAGGTTATGCACATTCGTTAATCTACCCAACAACCATGAGGCATTCCACTAATGATTTATGGGGGATGTGTACAGCCACAAACTGCACATTGGTAATCATTGTTATCTATGAATTCCAGGCTTTCTAGGGTCCCTGTGCACAGCTCTCTTTGTGGCATATGCTATACAGGGGAAACCTCTTGTGCAGTGGGGAAGAGAGATGATGAAGGTTGTGCCAATGGCTGAAGAATACTGCAAGAAGACCATTCGCCACATGGCAGGTAACGCGTCTGAATCTAAAGAGCTATTTTCTTAAAGATATGTTCAGCTAGAAAGACACTGAGGAAGCATCACTTCCCAGTCTCTCCATTTTGCTGCTTTCTCTGCTCAGACTGTAAGCTCTCCACAGGAGGTGCCCTCTTCTTCTCCTGTCTGTTAATTGCCTGCTATATCAGTGGCAAAAATACAAAGAGAAATAGCAATGATGATGCCCAGTTTTATTTTTAGGAAGTCTTCAAAGATTGCTGTGCAAGGGGAGAGAGGAAATTATATTTAGTGGGGTTTTAGGCGAACTGACTGCTGAGATATAAATTATTCAGCTCCCGTCAATTAGCACAGTCCAATATTTTCCATAAGAAACCCCGTTGGCATTTCTCATTTTGCCAGGAAAAGCTCCCCTGCAGATGCCCCCTGACCAAGTGTTAACTTCTGACCGCAAATTCAGATTTGACTTGTTGCTTTTCTGAACAAATATTTAAGATTCAACCTGTTGTACCCTTGACTTAAAACAACTGAGTGTAGCTCAACTACTGAACTTGATATTGCTATGTTACTAATATATGTGATCTTCAGGGCAAAGGTATTTTAGTCTCCTCTTGCCAGGGAGTGATGTGTTTGTAAAGGTGAAACCCGCGTGAACAGACAAGTATCATTACATTAAAACATGGAGGAAAGAGGTTTTTCTGTTAAAGAATGGCTGTTGAGAAAGATTGGATTCAATGGGAATCTGCTCACAAGCACTCAGAAATGGAGGTTTACCTGGGAAGCAAAGCTGCCACTTTAAAATCTGGAAGGCGCACCAGGGAGCCTTTCTGAAAGACCCCACGTTTTCCTCTATGCCTCATCGTGCACCAGGATTATTTTAGCCGAGACCTATGAGGAGCAGGTGCAGGATTAGTGTAAGCGAGCTCCTCTCTGAGTGGCTTTGCAGCAGGTCCCTGTCACTCCACCCAGGCAGGACCCCTCGGCATGGAGGTATGCGCCCTGGGCTCCTGAGGCACGCTCTCCGGCTCTTGCCCGTATTGTTGAGTTTTGTCCTATTTTGGAAGTGGGAAAAGTCTCCTGCAGTAAAGTTCAGCTCCTTGGCTGGTGAAGAAATCCTGCAAAGAAATCCTGCCAGCGCCCTCCAGTTTTAGAAAACTCTTTTTTAGCTGCATTATGCCCAGTGAATAACAAACACACAGTGTTCGGTTGCAGAGGGCTTGACTCAACACCCCTCTCAGATATTCAGTTGCAATTGCCAGATAGTCCCATGGACATGAATGTGACTGTTGTCTCAGGTTGTGCTCAGGGGATGGGGTAGAGCTTTACTAGGGCTGGCAGCATGGGATTTCTGACCATGCTGCAGGTCATCCGTGCAAGAAAATTCTCCTGCAACCTCTTGATCCTTCTGTTTCTGAGGCTGTGCATTGGAATAATCCCACATCCTTGCTTGCTGAGGTGCTACATAGAAAACACTATTTTTTGAGGTATTTATCCTAAAAGCAGTCTTGTAACCAGCTGCTGGAGTGGGTGTCAGTAGTTTATGTCAACCAGTAGTTTACATCAACCAACATTTTCTTTGTGTAACTTCTTTTTTCTTCAAGATGCTTTCCTTGGCCTGATAGCTGTGGACACACGTTCACTGTTTTTCTAAACATCCCACTGTTTTTACTGTTCTAGTGAATGGCTTCGTTGCAATCAGGGAAAATCAGACCATGAACTCAGAGAAAGGCATTCCCAGGCACTATAGGGCATGTGCTTGAAGGCTCACCTGTGTCTGAGGCTGTGGAACAGGCAATGCTGTGAAAGTATCAGGTCCCAGAAGGCAGCTTGGATTTTTTTACATGGAGTTGAACCTCTTTAAAGGTCTGAATTGCCAAAGAGGATCACCCGTACGGCATTTTAGGGAAAGAAGCAAAACCAGATTACATCCTTCAGAGAAACGGTTTGATTGTGTGCATGCTCCTCAGTCACTTGGATCACATAACTGAGCGACCAAGCAGGACAGAGCCAGGGAAAAAGTAGCAATGCTCAGTTTCATTTTAAACTGCACACTGATAGTCCCATACCGAGTTACTAGTTTGCCTTGGCATACCCTGCTGTCTGGTCCATCTCACTGATTCCTGATGCCTTACCCCCATTAGCTCCCCAGGCAGGGTTTCACTCAGGCCTCATTTCTGCAGATGGGTGTTTGTATATGTGCTTAAGAGGTCAGTGTGACTTACACACCCTTTAAAGCCTCTATAAAAAGGTTGAACCAGAGCACCACCTTGAAAATGAATTGAATTTAGTAATAATATTTACGTGCACAATGTTAAGCATGATTAGAGATTCTCTTTTAAGAGTGACAGAAAGAGGAGAAAGACCTATGGTTATTAAAAAAGGCTTATTTCTATGGGCACAGACAGCAGAGGTGTGTGTTATTTACCCATTTTTTTTACTATATTTCATACTTATAATATACGTAGTGGAAATTTTTGGCTTTTCTATCTGCCTTTTCCTGAAAGATCACACAGAAACCCTGTGAAAACAGAACAGAAATACTGAAGAAATGATGTGATTAACACCTGACAACTGAGTTAGGAGCCAATTTGTATTTAGCATGTGTAAGCTCTTTTAGATATTCCTTAATCATAGTAAAGGAATAAAAAAAATTAGCATAGAATTGGGGGGGTTTCCTCCTTTTTTGTCAACTTTTAACTTTTCCTTGGAGTGTTCCTCAGTAAATTCTCTAAAAAGCTCATCTTAATGTAACTTAATGTAATTTTAATATGCCATAAAGACAGCACGAGATTCTGAAAATATTCTCTTCATTCACATCTTCTGTTTCCGGTTAGATATTCCGCTCCGTATTAAAACATATATTTAGTACATACGACTGTTTAATGTGCGCTACTTCAAAATACCTAGCTTTTCAGGTCATTCAATACTGTAATTTTCTTCAAAATTTATTAAAGTAGAACTGAAAATGTTGCTGAGATGAAATCCTGTATCGTTAATTTCTCTTGCATCCAGAATATCAGGAGCACTGGTTTTACTTCGAAGCCAAGTGGCAGTTTTATTTGGAGGAGAGAGAAATCAACAATGAAAATCAGAATAAACCTGTTTTTCCAGACAACTATGACGCAGAGGAGAGAGAAAAGGTAACTGCAACTTCAGAAAGCACTCAGGAAGGCTCTGAAATGGGAGAGGCGTTTTCAAAGGGACACAACAGGGTTTTTTTAACTGTTTCCAGTGTCAGAGTTGCCAGAAAGTCTTTATTTGTTTTCTAAAATTTCAAGAAAGGAAAAAAACCAACTCCCATTCTTGGCCCAGGTATGGGTTAGCATAAAAAAGCAATTGCACCAGTCCTGGGGTTGCTGCAATGGGAGGAAAAACTGCAGAGCAGCAGACTTCATGTCCAGATGTGTTGATGACCAGAGCAGGTACAAAACATAAGCCATGTCTATTAGAAGGTGAAAAAGGCAAATGTCTTGCCAGGAGCTCTAATTAAAGCCTGATGGAGCTGTGGTCCGAGTCCCACAGAAATCCCCTAGGTACTGGGAGCTGGACTTGGTTGTGGTCCTTCGAACAGAAGACAGCCACCCCAAGCAATCCTCTGCCAAGGCAGGCTGTGCCCAGGCTCGTTTTAAGTGTCTTGAGAGATGGTGTTTCATCACATTGCATGGGATAGTATTTTATAGCATACATGATCTGTCCTTTGGCTTATGTCTTCTGGTTATATCTTCTTAACTGAAGAGAAATAAGGTGTCTTCTTCCCTGGTGTTTACAGCTGTCTGAATTACACATCAAAATGCTGAACAGCAAAGCACATTTTGTATAGAGTAGGTATGCATCCTAAATTTGGAGATAACTAGAGATGTGGGGATAACAGACAAATTACCCCTTCTTGACTGTTTAAATACAAGATGGGCCAATGTAGGATAAGTCCTTTTTCAGTGATACACGTTTGGAACATGTTAGATACACAGTGAATAGGCAGACAGGATCAGCTTTGCTTTTGCAAACAAATCACTCACCCTGCTCACTTTCCCATGCTGGACACGATGTGCTACAAAACAAGGGAGGAACCAAACCAAAGTCATCCAGGTCAGTTTGACTTTGAGGAGCTCATCCCCTTAACATGGAGTTGCTTAACCCAGCCCTGTGAGAGGTTCCAGAAAAGGAAACAAAACGGCCGGAAAGGGAGTGCTAGCCAGCAGCGGGTCACCTCCTGGAGGGTGAGTAAGTCAGAGGCAGCTGTAATTGCCGTCTGCAGGAGTTTACAGCAAGGAGGGAATGTGTGAACTACCTCCAGGACTTGGCAGCAGCTCAGTGCCTTCATCAGGAGGGGTTGCATGTTGACACCCTCATCCATGCACTCAGAGCTACCCGTCCCCGTGCTCACCGGCCCATTCCAAGGAAGCTGGGCTGGTGTCCCCACACAGGGCTGCACAGAGGCATAGCACTTGAAAGGAGGTTGCACTTCTGGACAGTTTGAGAAATGCTGCCTTGGTGCAGTTAAGTCCCGCAGGCTTGGTCCCAAGGACAGCTATCCCTAGTGTAAAGCTGGTTCAGCATGGCGAGATGACATCAGACGTGTGCAGAGCATCAGCGATCTGAAGGGCTAAATGGAGCGACACTTGAGCTGCCTACCCATGCACCCAGAATAGCACCTCCGTGCTTAGTCCTCTTGCCTTTGGTGGTATTACACGTGTGTCAGTACTACTCCACTAGCATCCAAATTGCAGCAGTGAGGCTGGAAGGTTTGTGTGTGGCAGAGAACAGCATAAAAACATAAATTCTCTATATTGCAAAAAGAAAAAGGAAGTAGCAGAGGGAAGCTTTAGTCCAACTCTGCCTGTTTAATGTATGCGGAGATAACCCACAACCAAGTATGTAAGGGCAGAGGTGAAAGTGAACAGGTAGAAATGCAAACCCTTTGACACTTCATACATGTTGCAGAAGCCAAGAGCCAGCCAAGCAGCAGTTCAATTTATCATTATGTAACTTAAATTTCTGGAAATAAAGTTGCCCATTTCCTTTAAAGGAAAGTTAGGGGTTTTTACTATAAATTTATCAGTGTTGAGTTCATTTGAGAATCTGGGCCAGGAAAATGTGAATTCTCTAGAGCAAATCTGATTTTCTTTTGCAAACCTTACAGTAGGTTTGTTTTTTTTCTCTTTTTTCCTCTCCTGGGGAGGAAATGTTTCTTATAATTGCCAATTATTTTCCATTTTGTTCAACAAATGCTCATAGAAGAGGAGGGGAAAGGCTTGGCAAGAAAAAGTCAGAGAATGGGGCTTGAATTAATATAGTCTGAAATTGATCCCCTCAAGAAATTACTGAATCAGAACTTTTCACCCTCCACATAAAGCCTGGTTAATTGAAACAAGGGAGTTGAGAATATTTCCAAGAGGCGGGAAGAGAACTGACAAGGAAAGTCCTTATCGACCCTGTTTTTTTAAATAATTGGGAATTTCTAGGGTGTGAACTTGGAATCCATCTTGATCTACTTTTTGGCATTCTTGTCTTGCTTAAATCAAGCCAACTTCTTGGCCTGTTGAGAGCTTGGTGCATTAGCTGAGGTGCTGGCTTATACCTGCACCTCAGGCATCACCTAGGCTGTGGTAGCAGCCGCTGTGCTGGCTTACCCCTTGCCATAGGCAGCAGTGCAGGCAACAGAGCTGCCTAGTGCCTTTTCCCTGTGAGATGAGCTATTCCCACGTAGCAGGGGAGAAGTCATTCTGGCACAGCCGTGTGCCCCACATCCCCATTTCCAGTGCCCTACCCTGACACCTCCATCTCTCCCTCAGACATACAGGAGATGGAGCTCCGAAGGCCGGGGGGGGAGACGAGGCCATGATGCCCCCATGATCGCCTACGATGCCCTAATGGGCTGCGGCGGAGACTGGACAGAGCTCTGCAACCGCTCCATGTTCCACGGAGGTGAGGGTCCCCTGTGCCTGCCACCCCTCTCCCTCACCCCATGCCCAGCAGATAAAACCTTGTACTTAGAGGCACACCATTTCTTCTACAGCTTTGCGAGAGATAACTCTCTCGCTGGCAGCAGCGTGTGCTCTTGAGAGGGCGAGCGTACCCGTGGGGGGAAAGACCCCAGCCCTGACTCACCCGCTCCCTCCCCGCCTGGCATGGGCCCTTCGCAGCAGCTCTGTGTCACTCACCCTGATACAGTGGTGAGAGCTCACAGCCCCTCGCTGCAGAGCCTGGCAGGCATGAACCTGAGGGCACCACACAGAGCATCAGTGCTACTCACCATGGCTGGATGTTTCAAAGCATGTACAGTGCCATGCTGTGCTGTGAGGAAGGAAGGGACATTCTCCAGTCCAGGATGTCTGCTGTGTAGCAGGGACCCCTGCAACAACTCTTACCTCCTTTTTCCCTAGCAGTGGCCAGCTGCTTGCAAGAGCTGTTGCATTGGAGTGGATTTTGTCCACACCAGATAAGCTCCTCAGCCCAGGAGCACATGCCACAAAGGCATCACCACATGCCTGCATTGGTGCATTTCTCTCATCCCTAGGGCATCCTCACCTGCGCTGGCAGAGAAAGGGCATGGGGTGGTGCAAGCCTTTGGGACTGACCCAGCGTGTCCCCATCATGCTCCATCAGCAGCTTAATATTTCCTCCTGTGTGCAGCGTGGGTTTTGATTGTGTACTTGAAGGTGACGCTAAGAGACCATTGCAATTGTGCTTACACCTGCAGGAGAAAGCGCAGCTACTGGGTCTATCGCCGGCTGCCTGTACGGCTTGGTTTATGGCCTGAGCAAGGTCCCCAAAGGCTTGTACCAGGACCTGGAGCAAAGGGAGAGGCTCGAGTTCTTGGGCGAGAATCTTTACCGACTATCCATGGAGGAAAAGTAAAGCAGTTTCTGCCATTTTCTCTTTCTATAAAGACTATCTATCAAACCCTGTAGATAACTGACTGATGTTCATAGCGAAGGAATTAGCTGAGAGTTAGTCTGAAAGACTGTACGTAGATTGTGTGTGAGTGAAGATTGCTGAATTATTCAAGACTGATTAGGTATTTACAGTTTTGTGGGTTTTTTTTTTACAGACGTAGGGATTTCCAAGTATAAAGGGTACTGTCCAAATCAGTGAGATAATCTCAAATGGAAAAAAAGAAATAAACCCTCCTTTGATTGATTTCAGTCTAACTTGCCATAATACCACTTCCTAAACAGCTGTGACCGGCATTTACGCATACAGAATTAATTTTCAGAACTAATGCTTTCCTGCGAAACTAATGGTAGTACCTACTTATGGGGATATTCTCTGTATATTTGACAATCCTTTCACCACTGTGTTCCTCCTTGTTCTCAAATCTAATGTGTCTGTGATACTTGTAAATCTAATGTCTCACGGATTAGCTTTTAATGAACCACTGATCCCTGTATCAGCACTGTGGTGCAAGGTATTGTTACATTAGAAGCTTCCAGAAAAGGAAAAGCCAACACTAAAAATACCTCCAAGGAACAGCAAAGCACCAGTGTGTCTAAAATTTCTGAATTACGCTTTTATTCTCCTTCAGTCTTCAGAACAAAAGTTATTTTAAAATATAACTGGCTGAAATATTTGTAAATAAATTAATCTTGCACTATTTTCTAAGCATCATTCTTTATTTTTAGATTGAGCAGATTCTATGTTGCTGTATCAGTATCAGAATTTTTGGCTGAGGTCTTCTCGCAGTTGCAATAGGTCAGCAGTCAGGCTGTGATATATTTCACCAGTCTGAACACCACAAAAACCCCAGGAAGAAAATAGTTACAACTGCTTTACCTTTTTTCTCTTTCCTCTTTCCTTTTTCTTTCTTTTACTTTTCCCTTTATTTCCTTTATTCCTTTTTTGCTTTTCCTTGCCTTGCCTCACCTCACCTTGCCTCTCTCCAATTTTTTCAACATCTCTTTTCCTTTTCCTTCTTTCTTTTCATTTTTCCTTTTTTCTTCTTTCTTTTCCTTTCTCTCTTTCTTTTTCTCTCTTTTTTTTTAAATTTTTTTTATTTTTGAAGAAAACCAACAAAATATGATTCAGTTAAAAGTTGCACACAGCAGGCAAAGTAATCCGTAGAAGGAGATTCTGATGCCCCTGCAGAAGCACAGGCACAAATCTGGAATCCTCAATGAAATGACACAGAAGAAGTGAGCGCAGAATTTGTTCCTGGTGTTTAACATTATGCTTTAGCTCAGAAGTTCAGAAACTGAGGTCTAAGTAGCACTTTCTAATCTCTACCGTGAGTGGTTGCCTACATGGTGTTGGTTTCTCCTATCTTTCTCCAGCTGCTGAGCTGTTTTAAAAAGACAGCTAAAAATACATAAGTGCTTTCGTATCCCTTTTTCCATGTAAGCAATTGCTGGAATCGTCACTGGGATGTTATGTGGCAGAAAGAGAAGCAAGTGGTACCTGTTGTTATGAATAGCAGCCTGCATGACAGCGTCTGTAGGAAAAGGTTTTCCATACTATGAGCTACTTCACATGCTGCTGGTTTAGCATATTTTCTCTTGGCAGCTTTGCAAGGTGCTTTCTTGTTTGCTTTGGAGATACGGTAAACCGAAAGGAGCATTTGTGTCAGTAGCTTTTGATTCAAGAGAATACCAAGGCTTTCTAAAAACATTCCTTCTAGTTTAGGATGCCTCTAGCATACCTGTAATAAAGTCAGCAACAGAGAAGAGAGAAGAACATACCCTGCATAAGGTAGGATTTTCTCTAGTGCTTCGGCTTTTCCTCTTCCTTTAGAGAAAAATAATCACAATAAAACCCAACCTGGAAATCATTCATAACTGTTCCCACTTCACCTTCTATCCAGGTTGCGAGGACCAAGTTTTGTTTCAGAGACAAATAAGAGAATACAGTTTGAAAGGTGATTCCCAAAGACTGAACCCATAAAGCACCTTTTGGGTTTTTTGAGCTTTTGAGGCAAGCAGAGTGTTTGCCATCATTTCACTGAAAACACTATAAAGGCCTGTGCAGCGGTCCAAGTAAGCAGGTCTGCTCCTGGTTGCCTTCCTTATCTAGGGGCAGGTTGTTGCACCAAACATCATGCTGAGCTGAGCAGCAACTGGATGCCCAGGAATGAGGGAGTCTGCGGGATGCGGCACCTCATGTGCTCTGGGTCATGGCCATTTCCCCAGAATCAACCAACAGTGAGTCTCCACAGTGCTGCCTCCTCCGGCCCGTGCCCCTGTCCTGAGCGCTGTCCCAGAATGGTAGCTGGATATTTAACATGTAATTCAGGATCAAGAGACAGGGCCACCTCTTCTCCACACCAAAGGCAATAAGCCAGAAAATCCTGGAGCTGCACTCTTTTAGCAAATGCCACCCCTGCCACACTACTCAGGAGCCTCCAGACCCCTGGCAGAGTGGGGAGGCAGGAGTGCATTGGTGAAGGAGGGTGCAGGCAGGGCTGGGGAAGCGTGCCATCTCCTCTCCCTGTGCCGTGGCATGTCGGCTCTCCTCCACTCTGGAATACGATGGTGTCTGCTGCAGAGGTTTCCCTGGGACAAGCCAGCCAGCAGGATAGTGTTGCACTGCTACCCATTAGCATATCAGGCTGTTGCCACTCTGATGCTGCTATGATAAGTGTCACCGAAGAACCTATAAATAAATAACTAAGCTGCCTGTCTTATGTATCTTAATTATTCGTAGGCCAAGAAGACAGGAAACTTTTGGAGGTGGCCTTGCCTC
Organism: Coracopsis vasa; assembly: GCA_026283785.1. NCBI lineage: Eukaryota > Metazoa > Chordata > Aves > Psittaciformes > Psittacidae > Coracopsis > Coracopsis vasa. The sequence continues at coordinate 31,281 of JANHGB010043647.1, read as the reverse complement.
CTCTGGAGGTCCAAGTGATCTGTCCTCTAACACTGAAAACCATGCAGCAGCACTTCCAGAAACCAGCAGCACATTGAGGCAGCATCACACACATTAAAAACACTGAAAACCAGCATCTCCAAGGGAGGAGAGGGGCAAGGAGCCTGAAGTTCATGTTAGGTCATTTCCCAGCATCAGGGAGGAGCCAAAGTATCTGCCTTGTTGTCTGGCCTAGCTCACACTGCTGGGAAGTGATTTCTGCTGGCGTGGGGTTCCCCTGTGCGTGGGAGGCACCTGCCCAGCTCTTCCCAGCCATAGGTGGGGATGGAGGTGGCTGTCTGTAGTTGAGATAGAGGCGGCTATGCTTTCCTAATAGGTCACATATTTAAGAACAGCAGGTTGTGACTTGGAAAAATGTGGTGCAGAAATATTAGAGATGATATCTTGGCCTGTTGAAAAAGGTGGTCGTGCTCCCAAACCTGACAAACACCCTGACTTTGCTCTCCTCCCCTGAGAGGGGAGCAAGGTGTTTTCCCGACACTGGGACAATGCAGACTCTGCACTACCCACATTTTCTGTCGTGGTCTCAGACTTTAGTGTCATTGTACCAAAGCCCTTGCACAGAAAGCATTTCAGATTTACATGGTCGTGATGCTGGTTTGCAGGTGAGGTCACCTTGGGAGAACTGCAGATATCCTAAATAGGTGCCATGGCTGTTTGCCCGTTTTCTGCTGCTTGCTGGTGAATACAAATCAAACACTCAATCCATGCAACATGTCTTGGTACTTAAGGTAATGCAGTATTCCCACAAAGGTTACATCTCAAACGACATCCTATAAGAATGCTCCAATGTGAAAAAGGAAAACCTTGTGCAGAGCCAACTAGTAATATATTTTAATGAAGCTGTTCGAATTTTATAGCTCATGAGTGATTAATCACAGTGATCAGTCCTTGCAGAGAAGGTCTTATCTTCTTCCCTTCACAATCAGTAGTAGTCTGGCTATGCTGACCTCACTGAGAGCAGAACTAGTCCATATTTTACAGTGCCTGTTTACTGCATCCAAAGTAGTTTGTAAGGAAGAGGTAAACAGGACATCTGGTTCCACTGCTGTACTGAGAGATTAGAGATTGTCTTAAATCACATTGGTTGATGGCCCCCACATGCATTTCTGAATACACCAGGCACTTCTTAGGGAGGCGAGGAGCAGTCTTCTGCCATGGCAAGGTTTTGGTCAAAATATCAGCAAATTGACTATAGGAGAGAGAATGAACCAGGACATTTTTAGCCAATCATACCCAGAATTCTGGGGTTTTATTATGAAAATTTGCCATAGTTGTGACAAATGGGGATCTTGGTGTAACATGGGAGCCTTGCATCCTTGGCTGTGGCCAATTCAGCAAGGGAAAGGGTGGATGTCACCACATTATGCACATGAGAGCGTGCACCTGTGCTGTGCTGAAATGTGGTTATTCCCAATCAAAACCTACAAAGTATTGTTTGTCACATTAGACATGGGCCAGCTGTCATGCTTTTTTCTTTTATTGGCCTTTAAAAATATCTACCAAGTCATTATAAATAGACATTTTCCATTCAAGATGGCAACTTCAGGCCACTGCTGAGGGATGTAATTTTCAATATGTGCACTTGAAATGCAGCCAAGTGGAATCCAAAAGTAATGCCCTAACTGTATGAGGACCACCCCCCCACTTTGCCCCCATAATATCACAGTGGGCGGCCAGGTCCAATTTCTTTTGGAGTCCATGGGGTACCAGCTGCTGGGGCACAGCTGGGCCTTCCACAGCCTTTTGAGGCTGACGCTCCCTGAAGGATGACCCTCTTCGCAGCCATTCTTCATTTTCTACTTGTGGGCTTAATATAAAGAATTTTTTATTCCACTTCTGCTCATGAAAAATAATCCCTCCCGGTATGCAAGCTGCGTTCAGTGCGTGAAGCTATTTCACTGCACGGTGAAGTAACTTCCCAGCTTTTTGTGGTGTCAGAAAGCTGACACCTCTTGCTTTTTCCCCTCCTAACCCCATCTATTGTTATTGACTTCATGCTCCAGCTTTTGTGTTGAGTTCACTATTTTATTTAGTAACTGATCCACACTAATTAAAGCATTGCCTAAATCCCCAGCTGTCCAAGTGCCTGACTCTCCAAAGCCAAGCGTAGGTCCAACATACGAGCCCTCTTCCTCCAGATCAAAGGCAGCTGTAGTCATGGACATTGCCAGGGTTGTGGTGGTGCTACCCTTCATAAAGCAGATTTAAGAGCATAGTCCTGATGTGGGATTTGAGTGCTATCAGAAAGCAAGTAATGCAAATCCTGTGGCGTTTTTTTCATTCTGGAGAGGTACCTACTGGCTTCTAACCTGTACCAACAGCAAAAGCCATCAGTGGCGCATCTGTGCTCCTCAGCCTTGATATTTTTTTAATGGTTTAAGTCTGTTTTTATAACCCAGAGGCAGAACCATGTTTCTCTGCTAGTTGTGTTCTCATAGTATTTATCTTTGCCTACACTTTACCTAGCAGGAGAGGAAAACACCTTCTATGGTACCCTCACATTAAGACACTGTGATACTAAATGAGTGAGGAGTGGCACAGAGATGCGGTCAACCAGCATTGCTTACTCCTTTAAATGCTTTCACTGCCCACAAAACACAAAAGAAAGAGCTGAAGGTGCCATATGGGACCATGTGAAGCACTATTCACTCCTGCTACACCATGCCTCACAGAGCTTAAAAAGCACTTTGCACGTTTTTTAACAAGCCACTAATGACAACTGTCTTGAGAAGTTCTAAGTTAATGTATTTTTTTCCATCTTATGCTCAGCAGCATGCCATTAAAGCAAAATAAGGAGGTAGTGGCAATGTTGATGACTTGAAAAGAATGTTCGTGTTTTCTCTTGCACAGCACCAAAAGCACACACTTTTGTGGAGATGATAAGATGCTGGTAGACCCTTTGGTGCTAAAGAAGAAGCTCGATAGGATGGCAACAGAGCAAGGGGCCTTTGCTGTTCTCAGCAGTCTGCTGCTATACGTCACCGAGCTCGCAGCCAGCGATCCACAGCTCAGAAACAAGAGAACAAAATGGGCAGAAGGTAAAGAAAACAAGGTGAGTTATAGCCAGCCATGTTCAGATGCAAACAGGGGCCAGTATCCGACCAGATTTCAGCTCTTGCGGGCCAGGTTTCTAAACAGCAATCGCGAGCCGTACACCAAGAAAAGACGAGACGTTGGCAAACTGGTCATTAAGGAGAAGCTGTGGGTGAGCAGGGCTGGTAACAAGCTGGACAGAAGCAGAGACAGGAAAGGAGATGGAAAAGCAGCAGAGGAGGATGAGGACACAGTGCCCAGCGAGAGGGCCAGGTGGAGCAGCGTGTGTGGGAAAAACACAGTGAAGAACATCCTGAAGAAATTCTTAGCTGCCGAAGAAAAAGAAGCCAAGGAGAATTCTCCCAGCTGGAAAAAGAAGGAGCCAAAGAACGGTTTGCCAAAGATAGTCAACAAGAGTTCGGTCCTGTCCAAACTGAAGGAGCAGTTTGAACAAAGCACTCTCCGCTCAGCTGCAGAGGTGAAAGCATCGCTCTTGAGCAAAGGGGAGAAAAAGATTAAAAGCTTCCAGAGCAGAAAAGCTATTCGTAAGCCAGAGGTCAGAGTGCTGCGCACAGCAGCAATGACAGCCACGGATATACACAATCCAGAGTCACAGTTTCTAGTGTGCTCCACAGTCCCAGTGCCCAGACTCAGCATGGCTACCAAAATCAACCATCCCTGGAGCTGGTCAAAAAATAACACTGCCAAGCAGCCTTTTGGTCATGACACACCACTGAAGGAAAACGGGGGATCTGACAGAGAGCCTGATGAGAGCAACATACCAGCAAATGCAGCACAGGACAGGGAGCACAAAGAAGAGTTACCGGTGGCACCCAAGGTCATGTCTGATGCAAAGGACTGTGCTGAGACTAAAATAGATTCCACAAAGCAAGGACCCAATTTTAATCCTAATCTAGATACCTCTTCTGGTACCTGTAAAAACAAAGCTCTTGCAGACTGCGTTCCTCCCTTGTCTGAATGTAGTCTGGACTGTGAGAACAATAATGTACTAGGTGGGCCTGATAAATCTTTCGTGGGGATTACCAGTGCTGTGCAACACGTTAAGGAAGACAGCCCATCTTCTAACTCACCTTGCTCTAGCACAGCTGAAGAGTCTCATGAACCAAGTCCTCAGGATACTAAAACAGGTGAGATTCCTGAAATAACTATGTATGTGTACAGTTCAGAGGAAGCTGACACAGAGCTCACAGAGCCAGAAAAGAATCCTTTCTTTACAGGCCAGGAAAGATTTCCAGAGCAGAAAGCACTGGAAAATATTCTGCCACTTCACTCTTCAGGAGTTCAAGCATCTTGTGAAGTTGAGCCTCCAATGGAGGATCAACAACTAACTGTTGTAACACCAGTCTCTGGCAAAAGGCCACCAACAGTCCAAAAAGAGGCACCAGGTTTAATAGGCAGGTGTTCTGAGGAAGCCAAAAAGGAAGTGAAATATCACAACGAAGACAAAATATCCTCTACTTCTAGCAATAATTATAGTGATGTCCCAATGAAAAAGGAAGAGAAGAATAAGACACCCAACAGCCATATGCAAAATGAATCCAAAAGCAAGCAGCAGGAGCCTCTTGAAATGCACATCCCACAACATAACTTTGTTAATTACCATGGAGATATATCAAATCCAGATGCAGATGAGAGCAAACACACACTTTCCTTAAATGAGAGCAAGGAGCAGAAGTCTGGTGCTGCAGAAGAAGAGCTAATCTCTTCTCATTTGGAAAACACACAAAGCCCTTTGGCAGGTGACCTTGTGAAGCACCATTTCTATATTGCAGAAGAAGATTTTAGGAAGGACAAATCATCTTCATCAAATGAAATGATCAATCATGTAAACAATCAAGCCCTGCACAGGAGTACCTTTACTGACCTGGAGACCTGTCACAAGCCATCTAAATCTTTCATCGAACGTGAAGAGGCCACTGCAGATGAGATGCCTTGGTCTGACTCTGAGGCATGCAAGTCCCTCTCATCAACTCTTTTACCAACACCAATGAGTGGGATTGCAAGACAAAGAATCCATCACACTTTTGGAAATCCCCCAGCCCATCCTCCTATTGATCTGGCGAGACAGGGAGCTGATGGCGCGAGCGATGAGCATGCCAGCCATGGCTGTGAGAAGCATCCACCACCCTCTTCAGATGAATTGGCAAACCACGGGAATGATACACAGGTGGAGGAAAAACCCACATGTGATTTTAAGAACCCAGTGCTGCCCACAAATCATGCCACAGAAAATGAAAACTCTACAGCTGAAGAGACAAACACATGTGAGAGATTTGATAACTCTCTTTCACTTTCAACCCAGAAGCCAGGAAAACATGAAAACAAAATCACACTCACAAGAGGGCCCCTGTTAACCTTGGAGAAGAACCGAACACCAACTTCAGATGACACTACAAAGCAAGAAAGTGATATGCTGGAAAAGAACCTGTCTCCTTCATCAACTGAACCAGTCTCAGACAAAAAGAAGCATGTGAAAGTTAGAAATAAGGTCCCTGAACATACAAAGGGTAAACTCTTGTCACCAGATGACGACATGAAGCATGAGAGTGATAAGTTGGAGGCAGAGTACAGAGAAGAAAGAAATGTCTTGCATAAACCTGAGGATGAACAAGTATTCACACCAAGTGATACAGTGGATCATGATAATAACTCTTCAAATGAGAAGAATGCTCAAAGACCTCAAACATCTCAGTTACCTTCATCAAAGCATGATAATAACATTCAAGGAATGCAAAATACTGGGCAGAGTTTAAAGCATCTAACATCTTCAAGAGATTTTGTGAAACACAAACATGATATGACAGCAGATGAAAACACCTGCTGCAATAATGGTAAACACCAACTGTCCTCATCAGATGAACCAATGAAACATGCAAATGACAATGCAGTACAAAAAACCATCAAGTCAAACTTCAAGAATTATTCAATGCCACCAAGACATACATCAAGGCAAAACAGTAAGACCACTGAGGAGGAGAATACCCCTCATAATTTGAAAAATGAGCCAATGGAGCATAAAAAGAGTTGTGAAGGAGAGAGGAATATTTCCTGTGATCCTAAAAATCAAATGCCATCACCAAATCCATTGGTGAAGCGAGACAAGAAATCCCCCCCTCTAGAGTCACAGAAACAGATGTCACCAGGTGACTTTGTAAAGCCTGAAACTAAGTCCACTGAAAAAAAGACTAAGCATACCTCTGAGAAGCTCCAGACACCTTCTCCAAATGAAGTGCTAAAGCCTCAGGAAAGAAGTTCTTCAGGAGATGGAAAGCAAAAGTCACCAGCAGCAGAGGACAGCAGATCACCTGGAACAAGTGCTGTGAAAGAGGATAATGAGCACCAGTGTTCTGGAAAGTACCAGCTACCTCCTTCAAGAAAATCAGCAAAGCAGGAAGAAAACATTACAGGAGGAGACAAGCAGCAAATGAGACCTGAAGATCTTATGCCACCTGATACAAATGCTGCAAGAGAGAAGAACAAGTTCCCAGTTTCCAGGAAGTACCGATCAGTATCATCAGAAATATTGGTTAAGCCTCAGGAAAAAAATACTCAGGAAAAGAATACTCCAAAGCAACAGCAACAAACATCAGCTTCTGCAGGTTTTAAGAAGTCTGGTACTAACGCTGTAAAAGAAAAAGGCATAGATCTAAATCCTGAGAAGTCACCCTCTTCAAAGGAAGCGGTGAAGTCCCAAGAGAGAAGTTCTTTAGGAGACAGAAAGCAAAAGTCACCAGCAGCAGAGGACATCAGGTCACCTGAAGCAAAGGCTGTAAAAGGGGATGATAAACACCAGCGTTCTGGGAACCTTGAGTTACCTCCTTCAAGTAAACCATCAAAGTCTGAGAAAAATGCTTCAGGAGGAGAAAAACAACGAACTGTATCTGAAAGCTTTACAAAGTCTGATGCAAGTGCTGTAAAAGGTAAAAGCAAAGATCCAGGTTCTGGGATGTGCCAGTCCCCATCTTCAAATTTGCTGGTGAGGTCTCAAGAAAAGAGCTCCACAGTCACGAAGAAGCAATTGCCACCACCACCTGATGAAAAAACAATGTCTAAAACTGGTAGTCCAGAAAAAAAGAGTGGGCCTGAGAGAAGAGAAAAATACCAGCTATTCTCTTCAGCTAAGTCAGAGAGGCACAGCAATGATGGCTCAGAAAAGGAAGGCCCTGTGGGCAACTTCAAGAGCTATCAAGCTCCATTGCCAAGTGATGACATACATGGTAAAAGCCATACTCTACCAAAAGAGAAGAGTTTGCCCCCCAAATCATCCTCATTTCATGTTGCATCAAAAGAGGAGGAAAATCCTAATGGAAATAGAAAAAGTCAGCCTGGATTTAAAAAGTACCAAGCTCTGTCATCAAAGAATTTGGAGAGGCATGAGAAAGATGTTGCGGAGACAGAGGGGAGCTTGCAGGCAGCTGGCAAAACAACTGAGAACTGTGCTAAAGCAGCATCACTCCCAAAATACACAGCGGAAAGCTACAGTGAAAGACCCTTAGATTCATCTTTCAAACCATTGATCATTAGAGTAATTGACACATTTAAACATTACAGCTAAAAAATACGGCTACAGCTTGGGCAAGAACTTACAAATGATCATGCCACCGACTCTCAATCTTTCTTTTTTCCTTTACTCTCCAGGGCATTATATTATCATTTTTTAATCACAAGGACATTGATGTGCATCTGTCTGAGCTGGGCTTTTTTCCTTTCTTAAACATTAGCCTGAAGACATGAATTAAATTAATCACTGCAAGTGAATTAGCTAATCACTGAATTAATCATCAGTTTATAAATTAAATATGAGAAAGGCTTTGAGATCAGCATGAATTCAGCCCTGATCCAGACTCTCCATGCTAAGTAATGGGTTTTGTTTGTAACAAAGACCACTGTTCAGGGTGAACTCTATTTGTATTTACTTATTCTAATGAAACTCCACTAGAACTTCCAGGAATGGTGGTAGGCAGTGTCAGCTTTAATTATGTCAAAAAGCACTTGTTCGAAGCTCTGTCTTTTCACAGATTAACAGGAGCTGTTGATCTATTGCTGCACTGAGTGATGCTGTTAGCAGAAGTAATGAAGGAAGGAGGGGAATGGTTCATTTATCTGCAGAAAAATCCTTAAAGGACATTGACACTACAAGAGGGTTTTCTGTGGATGCAAATGTTCAGCCTCATTAATATTAATATTGAAAAAAAATAGTGGTTTAACCTCCTTTTAAGCTATTTGCACTTTGGCCATACACTGTATGTGTTATTGTTGTAAAGATATGCCATTTCAAGGGGTTCTTAATTACTGCAGATGAACATGCAACAAGTGTATGAGCTCAGAAAAGCTCAACGCTGAAAGGCCCTGAGGGCCTCTCATGAGGACAATGTAAGCCAGAAAGACGCAACACCTTGCCAGGGCAATTCAACTCTTCCTGGGACATCTGTCCCACTTCAAATCATGGGGCACACAGACATGAGGCAGGTGCTGCTGCTTACATTAAAAGTCTTACAAAGTGTTTATTTTACAACACAATGTGAAACGGAGCATTAAGAAGCAGACAGTGTCACTGAATCCTACTAATGGGATATGATTCTTTGTGTTTACGGTAAAAGTGGCTTCTGTGCAAAGTTTGTGCGTGACAAATGTTGTTTTGGAGAAGTGAAGACAAGTTTGCTGCCTTGGGAGTCATAGCAAAGCTGTGACAGAGAGAGAAATCTTACAGCACCACTCTCCCATACACCAATTTAGCTTTGCATTGTAACCACGCATTTAGGTTAAAACATACTGCGAAGGAACCCTAAAGCCATATCATAAGGACCTGCTTTCAGAAAACTGCAGAGCTATCCAGAAAGAGAAAGGGTTCATACAAGCAAGGTCCCACTCCCCCATGGCACTGGCTTCCCGTTGATTTTTAAGACGCTCTCCACGACCTCACTCTGTGCAGCTGAGGGCTGGCCGCTCCTCCAGCCCAGGTTGGCGGAGTGCCCCGACCCACTGCCAGCAAGCAAAGGAGGACAAGAACAAGCTGGCAGCAAGCTGAGATCAAACCCGTTTGCCAGCACAATGCACACGAGCCACATATGTGACAACTGGGCTGCTCCGGCCAGGGACGCTGCCGGCAGGGAGAGAGGACACGTACATCTTGTCCCCTGACTGCTGGGAAGGCTTAGGCTTTGATTTTTTTGTTTCCTTCACAACATGCCAAGAATTAGGCTTTCTGGAACCCAGAGGGTCCCAAAATGAAAATTGTGTATCACACTAATCCTCAAAACAGAGGCTAAACAGGATTTATTGGAGACACAAGACTACCCTTCCATGCAGAGGTGTACTTCACCCACTGAGCTTTTATGAGCTGGCAACCATAAAGGTCACTCTGTACTAAACCCAAACCATAATTTACATTTTATTGTCCATGATTTCATTTCCCATTTGAGAAAAGTCCTTACAACATAAAGTATTTGCATCAGACTTGAACAGTAAATTCTCTATTAGATGGTTCTCTTGCCAGCACAGGAGAAGGTGTTTAAATTATTCTTTTTCTAATCTTTAAAAAAAAAACCTACAGGGGGATTTTTTCCCCTTATTTACATCTGGAAAGATCACTAGCTTGTAGTAAGTTAGACTTCTTCTGTCTGCCAGAAAGTTAACCAGATGTTAAGCACGTACCCCCCCAAGGACAGCTAGGCAGTGGGCACCAGGAGGCCCCCAGCTCTTCCAGTTTACACCTGCAATGACTGTTTCTCTCCACAGAGATACAGCACTAGGAGACTGAAGACTCAGCACCTTGTGTTCAGGACAGGTCAGGTGGACTCACATTATGGGGGTTAACTTTAAAGTTGCTGCATGCCTTAATCTCTGCTGGTAAGACATAAATCATCCATCCAACTCAATTGACCATTTCTCCCTGAAGTGCACTTAAAACATGACAGACATTTGCAATAAATGCATCCCTGAGGGTAGCGCCTCACTTAAGGAAATCATTTCATTTCAAGAGTTAACACAATTAATCCCTCCAGGAAAGGAAAGTGCTCCCTCTCCCCCCCAGCTCATAAAGGGCTGCTAAGTCACTCTGGATGAGTGTTGTCTTCATGAAACTGATTTCTTATTTTTTAAAAGAAAGAGGGCATATAAAGCATAGCTACTCTCAGCAAAAAGAGCCCAAGTCCTGACAGGGTTTAGCCAGTGGAAGAACTCGGGGCCAGTGCTGTATCATGAGGCACAACCGGTCCACATCAAAGCTAGGAGATATGTCAGTACTTGTCTCCAAAGGTCAAAACCTGGAAGAAACAGTTGTCCTGGTAGTGCTGTCTGATTCCAAACTGTTCAAATGAAACAAGAAAATAATGAATGCACACTTCTGGCTCTGAACTGTGAAAAAAACTTAATAATTTATCAGCATCTTCTACTGTTGTTTCTCATACAACCTTTAGCACATCGTGCATGACAAAAAAGACCTTGAGTTGTATGATTTGTCTCAGGTTTTCCCCATTATACTTTTTTGGATGTCAATGGAGCTGGTAATCGAAGAAAGCACTGTAGAGAATAGAAAAGACTTCATATTAAAATGCATAATGCATTCCCTTCCCCTTCCCCCCCCCCACCTTTTTCTCCCCCATTTTAGCTTTTTCATTTCCACCTGCATTCAGCAATCCCAGCACGCAGGGATTATGCAGCACATGGGTATGGCATCCCTCCCAGCCACAGGGGAAATCTCTGGGCTGCTGACGGTGGAAACGCTCCACCTAATGGTCGAATTTGTAAAGCAGGTTGCAAGCAGGCAGTGATGAAAGCAGAGGAAAAGTGGGAGTAGCGGTGGGAATTTCTTCTCTTATTCCTGTGCTGGTAAGGACTACACACTGTCCAAAAGGCGTTTGTCTGTGTAATCAGAGAAACCACTCAAGTGATAACTGGGGATCCTTATGGACTTTATGGGGAGGGGGTTCTCTGGAACATTAAGTAAATCTGTTAGCTGAGAAATAAGCACAAGGGTATTATCAGCTCTTAGTAGAAACAGTTTTAACTATTTCATCCACTATTTGGTTTCCAAAATGCATCATGTCCTCTATGCTTTATTTGTCGTTTACATTTCCACAAGCATCTTTTTATAGAATGAAACATTTTTCAGTCCCTGATGAGAACTTTCAACATAGCAAAAATATCTTGCTGGGTATCTGCTTCCCTGCCAACCAAAAATTATTTTTGTATACTGAATAGCCAAAGAATCAACAGGTCAGGTTTTTACCTCTTACAACCTTGAAGGATGTGAAACAGCTTTGGGAATTGCTACACACCTCCTGTTACTGTACTTGCTTTGTCCTTAATGCGCCTTCATTTGCTTGTACTCTGCTGAGCTGCAGGTGCAAGAACAACTTTGTACGATGGTGGGATTTTCACTTGGCAGGCAGGCGCTACAGCAGACTTTCAGCAATGCGTGTCATGCAACAGCAGAAGTGTACTGCCAGGGGGAAAATTTCCTGAGAGAATAAAGCCATAGAAATCTAAGAAGTGGTTATCCTCAAAAAGCCACCAAATAGCTCTTAGGGCCTGTATTTTGAAAAATGGCTAGTGCCTCTGAATATCCAACATGGAGCATCATATTGAAGGATCAGATTTTTGGGAGCAGTGCTCAGCACTTGCTCTCTGCAAATCAAGTTTCTTTCGTAAGCTGCTTCTTTAGGCAGCCAAACCCCCTTCTAAACGAATTGACCCAGATTTCTGAGAGTTTCACAGGTTTCACAGGCACCTGCTTGCTCCTGCATCTACAAAAAAAGGCTGTGAATAAAGACTTGGTGTGCAGGAACCAGCCAGCTGGCTGGGTGAATGCAGCCAGTGCAGGTTGCTTTTACCACAAGAAATTGCAAACACTTTCTGCAGACCACATACCTTTTCGGCCTTCACTGTGGCAGTTGCTAAGCCAGTCCTTACAGGGTGGTGAGAGAGTTTTGGTATGGTTGAGATGAGCCTAAAAAGGAGATAAGTCCTTCCCACCACTCCTGAAGGCTTCTGGAAGGAATCAAAGAAAGCAAGCTCTTGGACACTGTAGAGCCAGTCCATCCTTACCAAGAAACAGCTATGTTCAGTCAAGTCGCACCATCAGAGTGAAATTCTTGTGTCCCTTGGGATTCATACCGATACAATGGACTACCTAAAGGCAGCTCTGGATTGCAAATCCCAGTTACTGAGATCTTCCATTCTTCGAAAGAATGGGAACAGTGCGGGCAGTGGTTATCCGAGCAGCGAAATAAGGTCCCACCAAGTGTATCTCAGCTCTGTCTCCAGGCTCCAGGAACCTTATCAGAGGCAAAAGAAATCCTCAGAAGACATCTTCTTTATTAACTCATTTAAATTACACCCATCAAGTAACAAGAAAGTCTGTACCATTGTCATACATCACAGATTTCTTAATAAAACTGTTTTCCTTTTTAGATGAGTTACTTGTTTGTACCACTGAGTCTTCTGTGCGGAGAAGATGAAAATAATAAAAGCATACAAAATAATGATCTTGTAATCATCCTGTCATTATCAAGCAAGGAGCATGAGAAACAAAGACAAACAGCGCCTGTAAGTATCTCATCAGTATGCAAACTGTTTTCCTTGTGCCCAAGGGAGCTGACACATGCTGAGTTTCATGGGACAGCTGGGAATAGGTAGAAAACATGAAGCATTTATTATGCAAATGTTGTGGCTTTGAAAAGAGTTCGACAAGACGTATTTTCTGCAGCTTGCTCCTTGCTACCCTGTCCTCGCTGCCTCCTCAGACCCAGCCAAAGAGCAGTCTGTGTGCCAGGCAGGTGACTTCAGCCGCTGGAATCGGAGCAGTGATGGGCTAAAAAACAGGTTGGTGGGAATAACCTCCTCCTGCCATGCTGCCCATAGGGAGGTGGTGGCCGGCCAGGACTGCATGACCTGACATGACTGTCTGTCTTGTTTTTGCTTGACAATGGGAGTGACTAAATGCTCACCTGAAACAAACCTGGTGCTGCGGCAGAGCTGGATCAGGTTTGGCTATCTGTGATTCAAGGCTGGCAGGAGAAGCCAGTTACCTGGTGACCACATCAGTGCATCAGAGGTGCAGAAAGGCCTCTGGCAGCTACTCCTTCATATATAACCGTTAAGGAAAACAGCATTGACTGACTCTTCTTCCAAAACCACCACCGATCCTCACCTCCCTTTTAGCTCTTTCAGTTAATTCTCCAGGTGATGTGTAGGTGAGATGGCCACAGAATGGGAGAAGTGCGGTGGGGACAGAACCCACATGAGCACGCAGATTATCAGAGCGGTCCCATACACATGCAATGTGTTTTCAGATGTATATTTAGATGAGTTGCAACTTCCCTGTTAATACTCAAATGGATGCTAGCAGTTGCTTGGGGACTTCTGATGTTTCTATGGTGTTTCTCTTCACTGATTCTTACAACCCATGTTTGAAAAAGTCACAAAGGGTGTGTGTAAAGCATTTGGTAGCACAAATCCCTGTAGAAGCAAGTATGAACCTGAATCTCACTAAGAATTAGAAGAAACAGACTTGTATAAGTACCACATGGAAGCAAGCACTTTAGCATAAGCTGCTCCTAAGAAAAAATTATGAAAATACAGGTAAGTCTTGATTCCCACCCGTAATACAGTAAGTCGCTCTGATGTCAAAAGAATCAGCTTCTTTCTGCACCTTGCTTCTCCATCTTCCTAATGGGAAAGAATGACTTTTCCCCTCACTTTGATGCCTGTCTTTGTATATGTGTATATTTGCATATATGTATAAGTGTTGAAGTATGTACATGTATACGGATGTACCACCTATCTGACTGCAACCAAGAGCCCACCTGAAGTTTGCAGGCAATGTGAAAACTCAGGCTGAAGAACACATTTATTATTTTCCATTAGCTTCAGTCCCTCACCATCAGAATTCACATGGAAGCAGACGCACGGCACAGGCGCAACCTCAGGTGCTCCCTTCCAAACCAGCTGACACTGAGGCTTAGTTTTGTATTAAAAAATTGGTTCAATGACTTTTCAAAGTATCTTTGTAAAATAAGTGGCCACTGCTCTCCAATGTACACCACTAGTGCCAAACTCTAGGCAGACAGAAAGGCAGAAGGAGGTCTTCCTATATGCTTTCCCCTTTGGAAACACAGGTCTAAGTGAAAAATCAGTTGTTTACAAATCTCAGGGGCTATACTATGAAAATTGTTCACATTTCTCCTCCCCAGCAGTGTTCAGGGTCAGGCTGGATGGAGCTTTGAGCAACTTGGTCTAGTGGAAGGTGTCCCTGCCCATGGCAGTGGGGATTGGAACTAGATGATCCCTAAGGTCCCTTGCAACCCAAACCATCCAAAGACTCTATGATTCCCAGGGGCTGAAGAACAGCCCAGCCTCCCTTCTGTAGGCCATGAGACCATGACAGACTCCATGAAGGTCATTATAATTTCTCTTTGAGTGCCCTGTGACCGGTGGATTGTAAAAGCGTATTAAGCCAACCAGCAGTGACAGGACCCCAAAGCTTTGACAGGTTCACTGGGCAGCCCCTCACCTGGTGGCTGCCCTCCTTGTAACCCTATGGCAGCAGAGCAGCTCCTTCCACAGCAGAAGGTCCAGGTGGGGACAAGACCCCCACCAAACCACAGATAAGATCCAGAGGAGGCCCTGGCAGAGGGGCTTAGCTCTCACTCACTGTTGCTAGGACTGGTGGGCCCAAATGAACAGTATATTGTGGGCAGGAGGCATAGCAGTAACAAGGCTCTGCTGTTTCTCATTAGTGTGCTGCATGATGGAATTTAGGACATGGATTACAGGGCTGCAGCTTCTCTGCTTCCTCTGTGGTGCTTTCAAACTTTTCTGTTCCTGAGGGACCTAGACTACATGTGTTTTCCTTTCAGCAGCTTATGAGATGATAGTTTTCATTCAAAATGGGGTGAAACTGAGGTTGCCTCAGTTTCCTCTTTGGATTTCTGAGGGCTGAATGGAAACAATATTATAAAAATTAAACTTTTTCTTCAAGCTTTGACTTTCTACAGTTAATCGGATGCAACTGTGATTCATGAGCACTACAAGACAGCCACTGTAATAAGGTAACTTTTACCCTTAGAATTTATTTCCAATAGGAAAATGCATTCCAATAATGTTCCTCCAGCCTGACAAAGAAAGCTCAAACTTCCTGAAACACCGTGTTTTAATATCTTTCAAAAAATAAAACATGTTCTCATGGAAAAAAAATGCTTAAGAAACAGCATGTTCCAATCAAATCTGGGTTTCACAGGGCTGCTCTCTAGTAGTGGGGGAGGGTGTTAAGGCATGGGACGGGAAGAGGGCAGGAGCCCTGCCCTCTCTCCTTGCAGCTGAGACCAGGAATGAGGAGACAGCTAGCCAGGGTAGAAGCAGCCTGATGAAGAAAAGCAGCCAGTCTACATTTTTTAAGCAATCCACTGGGATAGATAGGATCAAACTCCAGAGACGGACACTCTACATTCTTTGGGATAACACCCGAAGGGTGATTTCTTTTTGCAAAATGGTGCAAAAAAAAGAAGAATAAATCCTAAGACCACCATAAGCAAGGTGTTTCGGAGCTTGTAGGGCTCTTTTGCTCCTCAGTCCTTGTGAGTTGTCTTGCTGGCCTGCAGATGGCGAGTTTGCCATTTGGAGACGCGGCTCTTTGCTGAAGATGGGAAAAAGCTCTGCATTCTTAAGGGAGTCTGACAAACAAACACTTTGAAGGTGGCAGCTAAGAGTTAACTCTTCCCCTCCTTAAGAGCTCTCCCAGAATGCTTAATTTTGTGTGCACAAACAGCTTTTCACTAGGCATGAAGATATTGCCCTGAAGATTGCAGTATCAGTGTTTCAGCTGGTCATTCAGTATCATTATTTGTAATGGAAATGGGGAGCTTCACTACCTGCTTCCCAGCCACAGTCCATAGCACAAAATCGTTAAGGCTGCTCTTTCAGGAGGCAAAGTAAGGGTGTATGATGATCACCCTTCCATTTTCCTGCCCTCTTTATGGTCTTCAGTAATTCACAGACATGAATTAAGAGACACTCATGTTGATTGTGACTCCAAAGGTCCTACAGCAAGGTCCAAGACTAAGACTCAAGCAATGACCTGCAGCGTTTCTGATCTGTGCGCCACCATGAGCCAAATTCTCCAAGGAGGTAAGATATTTTGAGCCCAGCCCCCACTAAATCGTCACACACTTTTAGGAAAATATGTTTTCCATAACGGTGTTTCAAAATCCGTATCTGTATTTTAGACTCATCTGTACTCCTTCACCAAGTCACAAAAGCAAAAACGCTTCACAAAAGTAAAAATAGAATGTTGAAAATGTACTTTTAAAAGACACAAGAATACATGTTTTTCCCTGACTGCCTACATGGAAACTCCACTAACCTCATTCTGTGACACATGCATTTCCTATTGCTGGCTTCCCTCTCTTCCTTTCTGCTTTCCTACCTTCCCCTTACATTTCTGTCCTGTCCAAGGGCTACAAAATGAGGCTGGAATGTGAATCATGTGTTTCCAAGAAACAGAGAACTTGCTCTATGGGTCAAATTTTCCATTTATTATTTTTCAATAAAGGTTTCTGAGCCTTCCCAAGAGCCTCATGAGTAGGAATTTCTTTCCAACATGCAGCTGCTCATTAATTCATGGGAAAACCCCTAAAACAAACAGAGTTTTCAGTAACGTAGTAATCTTTCCATTCTGAAGCTCCATTGCTATTTTGTTAAAGGAAGCACACACAGCCATTCAAAAAACCCACCCCATTTTCAATGTGCTATTTTGATCAGCTACACAAATGCGCACACACATACCGCATTCTGGATGCAAACCTCAAATTTGATCACAAATTGGTGCCCAAATAATTAAAACATGGTGTGTGTGTGTGTGTGGATTTTCAAACCCTCCTGTTCTCCAGTGCAGTACCCACTTCCCCCTGGATGGATTGGGATTTTCCTTCTGCTATCACCCCAGCTGCAGGAGAAGCCCTGGGGGCGAGGGAGGCAGGGTCCTCTGCATCCTGGGGGCCTTGGTCAGCACAAGGGACAGGCAGCTGCTGCTGTTGGCAGTATTGCTGCAAAGCAGGTAGCAGCATCCCCTCCAATATTTCCAGCATTGCGGAAGGATGGAGGTTTCCTACAGTACCAGGAAAGGAGAAATGCACAGCAAAGGCTGAGAGGTAATAAATATGAAAGCTTCTTGATTTATGCTGAGAAGAGTATGTTACTGGCAAAGAGCAGCACTTAGTACCTAATCCCTCCAGCAACCCAGGGACTCTACATTTCTCGGTCTTAATAGCTTGCCTTTGACTCCACAACAGTCTGTGGGCTCTGTGGGCAGAGCTGTACCTTACTAGCATATTTCACTAACCTGGGGGCATTCTCTTCCTATGAACAGTGGTTTTTCGGGGTGAAAAAATTGCATTTTTATCTGACTAAGCCTCCTTGCCTTGCTGCAAGACTTTCTATGCCATTACTTCTGCCCTTCCCAATGTACACAAGGCTTCCAGGCCCAGTTGAGAGTGAAATTGCTATAGGGTCTTAGGAGTACCAGAGCACTGGCATCTTAAAGCGCCATTACCACTTGGCACAGAGTGTATTTTTATATCTTTAGGATGGAAATAATTTGACTGCTGCCCTAGATTACTTCTGCAAATACAGCCCCAGGGTTTGCTGTCACTTAGATGACATGGTGGTGCAGGCCAAATAGGAAGACTGCACCCCTGGTAATCTCTCTCCACCCCACAGAAGTCATTTTGAAAGGGTATGCCCAGATTTCTGCAAAGTTCTACCACTTGAGGGCAAAGGGTTTTGATGTCGTGTCTGCAGTGAGCTCAGCTGTGCTGAGCACAGTCCAACAGCAAAGTGCTTCTGCTTGGCTGCAGCCCCTGCATTTTGTAGGATCTGCCCCTTTCTTTCAATTTTCCAGACTTGAAAAGCTCCAGAGGGGGATTTGCTGAGATCAACAACCAAATCCTTCACGATTTGCTTCAAGGTTCTTTTGACGTTCCCTGATAGCATCTGCAGAATGATTTCTTTGGCTGGTTTTCTGCTGTAGGCATAGATCAAAGTGCTCTTTCTGACCTCTTACTGCTTGCCATACAACTTGCATTCCCCAGCCACCATATCCAGTTGGAAGCTTTTTTAACAAGGCTGCTTTATCACTTATGAGTATTACCACTTGGCACTGAGGGTAGATCTGTGAGCAAACAGCTTGCTCATAGTAAATGGCGATAAGAAAGGCAAAGGCAGCCAGCTCCTACATTCTGGGCCAGGTCAGGATGCCCCTCTGACAGCCAAATGTAGGCTTATATGGCAAATTTGATACTTTCTGCTACAGCATTCTCCTGGAGAAATTGACTGCTCATGGCCTAAATAGAAGGATTCCTTGCTGAGTTGGAAACTGGCTGGATGGCAGACCCCAAAAGAGGATGGCAGACCCCAAAGGAGTGGTGGTAAATGGCATCACATCTAGTTGCCGGTGAGTCACTAGTGGTGTCCTGCAGGGGTCGGTGTTAGGGCCAGTGCTGTTAAATACCTTCATTGATGATCTGGATGAGGGAATTGAGTGCACTCCCACTAAGTTTACGTATGGCACCAAGCTGGCTGGGAGTGTTGATCTGCTGAAGGATAGGGAGGCTCTGCAGAGGGATCTGCACAGGCTGGGTCAATGGGCTGTGGCCGTCAACCCCTTATATGGGGTTCAACAAGGCAAAGTGCCAGATCCTGCATTTGGGCCACAACAACCCCATGCAGCGCTCCAGGCCTAGGGAAGAGTGGCTGGAAAGCTGCTCAGCTGAAAAGGACCTAGGGGTGCTGATTGACAGAGCTGAACATGAGCCAGCTTGTGCTGAGGCAGTCAAGAAGGACAACAGCATCTTGGCCTGTATCAGAGATTGAGTAGCCAGCAGGGCCAGTGCAGTGATTATCCCCCTGTCCTCAGCACTGGTGAGGCCACATGTTGAATCCTGTGTTCAGTTCTGGGCCCTCACTACAAGAGATATATTGAGATGCTGAAGTGGGTCCAGAAAAGGGCAACAAAGCTGGTGAAGCGTCTGGAGCACAAGTGTGACAAGGAACAGCTGAGGGAACCTGCAATGTTTAGTCTGGAGAACAGAAGGTGCAAGGGGGATGTTATTGCTCTCTACAACTGCTTGAAAGAAGGATGGAGCAAGGAGGTGGCTAATCTCTTCTCCCAAGTAACAAGCAATAGAACAAGAGGTAATGACCTCAAGCTGCACCAGGGGAGGTTTAGACTGGATATCAGGAAAAATGTCTTCACAGAGTGCTCAGGCATTGGAACAGGCTTCCCAGTGAAGTGGTGGAATCACTGTCCCTGGAAGTATTCAAAATTGGTGTAGATGAGGCCCTCGGTGACATGGTTTAGTGCTGGCCTTGGCAGTCCTGTGGAAATGGTTGGACTTGATGATGTTAAAGGTCTTTTGCAATCTAGTTGATTCTGTGATTCTATGAAATGTGTTTGCTTGTCCCCTGCTAGAGATTAGAGGAGTCTTGCTGTGTGCTATTCTCAGCATTAAGTAATGAGGGAGACAAGTTTCTTGGTGGTAAGGGTTGCCTAGCTTCCCAAAGTGTCAGAAGCAGCACAGAATAGCAATAAAAAGAAGGTAATGAGAAATCACAGTTACTACCATAACACACAAGAATCAGAATTTTATAGAAAAGACATTAAATAGTGAGAATTAAAGGCTGCAAAATTACTCTCCCGAGGTAAAAGGTAACAGATCAGAATTCAGGTAACTGAACTGCTTTTACTTCACACTTTAAAGCACAAGCTCACCTCCCAGGACTGCCTTTGAATATTCCAGTAGGGAATACTCATGGAGAGGCAGTGCTCTGACTGTCTTTGTGCTATGCTTTCTTACCCTTCTGTATCAGATTTAGACATTAATAGTTGTAATTCCTCACCTATCTTGGGCAGTCAGATTCCATACCCAGTTTAACTGGCCCAGCCTAATGCCTCCTGAACCACCCTCCCCTTGTACTCCACACACACTCACTTTTGGATTGGCTTCATTTATCGCAGGATAATTTTGCCAGTGCAAACCTCACAGGCTCTACTTTGTCAGTCCTTTACATGCTTTAGCTAAATCCTGAGACCTGCACATAATATTGCTGGCTCTAGAAACACATTTGTCTCTGCTGGCAGTCATTAGTGTTGTTGATATGGAGAACAAGTCATCTAAAAACAGCCATGTTCAAATTAGAGCTGTAAAAACCTTAATGCAGTGATGCTCTGTGGTGTCCTGTCTCATCTCTTCTCACAGTCATCACAGACAGATTTTGTCTCACCTTGTTCTAAACTATTTTTATCCATCTTTAACAGAACAGACCATCAACTTAAGCACTGTATTGAAGTACATACATTCAGGAAGGAGATCGCAGATGCATTTGGTCAACACAGGATTTTTGTTTAAGTGAAATGCTAAAACAGAAGTGGCAAGATATGCATCTTGCATGTCCTTATTACCAACATTTTAGCATACACAGCTTTGCTCCTTGCAATCATCTGCAAATATTATTTGATGTTACTCTACTGGGTTTCAGTAGTGTTTAGTAAATGCAGTCTGGAGCCAAACACCTGAAGACAGCTCTTTCAGGGAAGTACAAGTTGAAAAAGCCGGTTACACACAGGAGGATGTATTTATAAAAACATACTGAAGGTTGCTCCAGCAGAAAATCAGACCACTGAAAAGCTAAAATCAGTCACTGGCTCTTATGTGTTACCTAATTGTTATTTCTTCCCAGAAAGCAGTCCATCAGAGCTGTCTCTTGTTTCATTACAAGTGTCCCCTTTGTAAGGACCCTTGACAGCAACTGTGAGTTTTTAAAGTATTGTTTATTGTCACAGCATAAGCTTAATTGCAAAGATCAGCCTTAGCTTTCTGCCCTGGGAATATGGATGATATTGTCAGCAATGAACTACCATTGCTGTGGGAAATACAACACCTTGCTAATCTGGTATGTGTTTCCTACTAGAGACTACACTGTGAACACTAACTATCCCTAGTAGTAACCACACATCATTACTTTAACAGGCAGCCACTGAAATCAAAACTGCCTCCACTTTTTCCACACAAAGTTGCAATCATGTTGATGAATACCAACAGTGCACTTTGAAAGGCTGAATTCTTCCTAGAAGAGGACTTCCAAGAGTCACTTTTTCTGAAGCACAGAGGAAATTTTCAGGAAGTTGTCCATCTGACCTGGTATCTGACCATACAATTCTCTGCTTGCATATACATGCTAGGCTTGCAACTTTGCCATGAACTACATTTGGTCCTGTGATGTGCAGGAGGAAAACTCCATTGTTCTGTGCAATGTCCAACACACCAGCATTTTGTCTGCTGGATGGAAGGCTGAAGTTGCTTTTTCTCTACTTACAGCTCCTTTATGTTTGTTTTCCCTGACTACTCAAATGTAAAGTAAAACTCTGTCTGTACCTTCACATTTAAGACTTGGCCTGCTTTAAAGTATCACTCCCAGCCTCTGTTCTTTGTAACACAAGCAAAGAAATGTCATGTGAGAGACAGAACAGCCACATGTAATATATTTGTGAGAGCCAGCTGGTTCCTTCAGGCAGAGACCCTCTTAGAGCTTCCCAGCAGGGTTTCTCCCAACTCAGCATTCTCACGTAGAGCCTTGTGGGGCTCCAAGTTTTCCATGGGATTCAGAGTTGGGAATGGGAGACGAAGCAAGAAATCACCTTTTGTGCTTAGGTGAAAGCTTGAGCGAGACTTTTTCACACTGTAGGAGAATCATCTCCTCTCCTTGAGTGATTTGTACACTCTCTAGTCCTGTACTGCCATGGCTATTTGAATCCCGGGGACTGGGGCAGGCTGAAACAAAGACCTGAAAATGATTAAGGAAAGCATGACGAACACTCAGCCCCTTCCCCTCTGCATCCCAGTGACTTCTGTGGGATTGAATCTGAGCTTTCTTTGCTGAAAATTGTTTCATTTACACAAACTAATCTGTTGCATGCAGATAAAGAACCATTAAATACTCAAACTCTGCAATTCTTACCAAATTTTATACAGGGCATTTATGCTGCCATCAAAATGCAAAAACGTATACCTGATAGAGATTTCCAGAACAGTGTAGTTAAGAGGATTGCAGCTGGAATTACTTATAGACACATTCTTTGGAATGTTAAATGGTTTCATCACTTGTAGATATCATGTGCTAAATTGTAACAGCGTGGAGTAGAGCATCGGGGCCCCTACAAGCTTTGTCTACATCAGGCAAAACTATAATGGCCTAATGTCAGTTTTACAGTATTGCTTCTGTATTTTGAAGGGTTGATTTGCATTTACATGCAGATTATGACTATGGTCAATCTTTCATCAATGATTTTCCATCAACATCTATTAGGAAGACACTTGTGCTTTTGCAACAATATGAAAAATGACTTTGTATAGATCAGGAAAGATAATAATTTTCACAAAGATTATTTGACTGTGTTCATAAATTTATAAACAGCTCATGAAGGACTGGTAGTGACGAGATACCATGTAAAAGGAAATTATTACAAAAATAATATCAGAATTTCTGAGAAGAAAATTCTTGAAAAATGTGCTGTTGAGAAATATGAAAATACATAAATAGAATGTACCTGTTGCAGAATCAATACAAATATGCAGCACTGTCATACATGATAATTGCTATGGCTCACTACCTAATAATAACAAATTAAGTTCTACAATTTTTATGAGTTCACACATAGCTAAAATAAAATTCCTCAGTTGAAAAACAGTATGGTGTATTGTTGACACGTGAGTTACACTTTAATGGAAAAAAGAATCAAACAACTGCCTGAGAACATATTATTTTTTGTAACCACTTTGACAGCAAACCATGAAATAGCAAAATGTTGCTGATCGTTTTCAGTGCTACACATTCCTCCTCAATTTTATTACTGTAAGACAGGAAAGACCAGTGTCAGCAATACCTGAAATTAAAAAAAAAAAGGGAAAGTTAAATTTAATATTTTCAGTTTTGACAACGTATCAGTGTTTTGGGGACATTTATCTGCAAGTTAACACAAAATGAGATTTGAAATTTTCCTGCAATATTAGTCATGTGATATAATCTGCAAGCTAAAAAAGTAAGCCAGAGAGAAGTAATAATTTGATTCTAGACGCTGCAATCAAAGTTCCTTACCGCTCAAAGGAATTTAAAACCATGATCCCTCAGCCAGTATCTTGATGACATGTAAATACTGAGGCATAGCTGTGCAGATGGCTGTTGCTATAATGTTGCAGTTCAAAGAAGCTTCATCCGCTCTTGCCATCAAACCCAAGTTTCAGTTTTTACAAAACTTATTTTTCTTTCAGCCTATGAGCTTGAAAAATGTGTAGGGAATAAAGATGTGGAAAGCTACTGTGAAGAACAACCTCTCCGGGAGCACGTTACCTTCGTGGAGTTTAGCGGCAACTTACAGAAAGGGAATTTGCTGATCTGACTCAAACTCAGTACCCTTGCACCTATGCATTATGAAATAGTACTTAGTTAAAGATTATTTGTGTCTTGGAAAACTCATGTTTTATTCCATGTGAGAAATGCATGTCTCTTCCTGAATGAATAGCTATACCTTCTTCCTTTCACACTAAAATGTGTCATTACTATAAGGACTTCTTTCCTTAACGCATATTTTTTAGAGAAACCCTTAACTGCAGAACGACAATTAAATGAAACGTACAATGTTCTTCACCACTAACACTATGTATTTACAGGCAGTGCTTGTATTTAAATACCCGTAATGATAGCTCTGCCTGCTTCTTACAGAATAGCGAACTGCTTGAGACAACTGAAATGAGGGTCCTTGCAGAAGTCCTAATGCAGAGGCAATTGAAGGCCAGGAGAAGGTTTGCCTTTACATTTCCCAACTACAACCAAATGTAAAATCAAAGCAGACAGCTAGGGAATACCCAGGTTAAATCCCATCACCAATCAGTAGATCTTGCAGCTGCTGGATTTGCTAGGCATGATACCTTCACAAACAGGGACAAGAAAAAAAAGGGGGTGGGAGAAGGAGGAAGGAGTTAATAATCTCCAATCTTGTCTGTCATCTCTCCCTGTGAAATTTCAAAGTTCAGTTATAAGCCTTGTACTCATGCAGCCAAGAAAGCAAACATCATCAGCATGAACGTAAAGTGCTTTCATCACACCCTTCTTGATCATTCAAGAAGATAAGGAAAAACAGAGAAAAGCCATCTAGAAAATACTAAATTTTGTCCACTGAAATAAAATACATTTTACAGAGTTGTAGCCTGACATAAACTAGATTCATCAAGTAATTAACCACTATGAACCTCTCTTTTGGTTTACTCAGTTCCACATCATTGGGTTATTGGTTTGATAGTTACTGACCTTTTTCTAAGGACATCCTCCTCCCTGTCTTAGGAAGACTTCCTGCTAATAGTGTTGGAGTATTTTTTCTGTATCACTTTTGACATGTAATTTTGCTGTGTTTTTCACACTAAGGGCACTATGATACAATTTTGCTTCCCCTGCTGTTTCCAGTGTTGCCACTTACAGCCTTGAGCCTTCTTTTCTGACGCAGTTGGAGAATGGCAGTGGAGTGCAGAAGCCTTTCTGCAGAGATTTCCATGGGTAATGATTCTCCAGGCAGCTGCAGTGGTATGCAGCAAGCTTTACAGCTCCTTTTTATAGTTGCTCATATCAGTATGCTTTGACTCCTGGGGCCACAGTCATACTGAGAATAATCAAAATACTGGCACTTCCCAGACTACACGTGGACTTGTAACATGTCCTACCAACTAGTAACCTTCATAGACGTGAAGCTGTGAAGCCTCCAGGGAATAGAGGAAATTAACTTTTTCAAATATGCTTCTGTCCTTGCTGTGCAGTCTGTTCTAAAGTTCAGTGACTGCTGTTGGAGCAATTCACGTGAACAGGTTTAATCAGGCCTCCAGACTACAATTATGTAAGCCTGATGCAATTTTCTGGGACAAAAATATGGATCAAGTTCAGCATTTCATTACATCTTCAGAGCCTCATACGTAGGCGAAGGTTGACTAATTTGGTAGGTAGTTGGTAGCAACAGGAACAAAAGGTGTCTGGATGTGATGGTGGCATTCCTTAACCTCATTAGCCGGATGAGTTGTCTAGTCCTTGAGCACATTGTGCGTAGGTTAGAATATAGACTTGCAGTGATTAAAATATATATATACCGCTATGTTTACTTCTTACTGAATATTTCTATACTGCCAGATCTGTTTAATCTAAACTCTTTTCTCCAAGTACGGAGTGGCAGATTTTTTTTCAGGTCATGGGAAAGTAGCTCAAACTAAGTGGATGCAGAGTAGAGCTCCAACAAAACAGGGAATGCCTGTGTCGCGTAGTTTACTAAGTAGAAACCCAACGAGTGGCTGTATGACAAACCACACAAGCTAGGGAAGCCACGTATACTGTGGGAATTTCGTTGTTTACTTGGGATACTACAGCACCCAGACATGAGCAAGAATTACCGTTATTATCTCTTCTCCAATGCTGCTGTTTTCACATTTTCTAAGCAGGAGCTACTAACCATTTTGTGAGTGGTTAGGGGTATTTTTTTAAACTT
>JANHGB010043646.1:22088-37906 GCA_026283785.1 Coracopsis vasa | reverse complement strand
AATTGTGTGTGGTTTTTAAATCTCTTCTCTACAGTGACCATTCAGAAGCACCAGTCGGCTGCCCGCTCTGTTCTCCTTAGGACTACTGCAGCACTTCACGAACTTAAATCCTCCCCCAGCCTATTCACCTTCATCATATGAACATCAAAGCCTCCCCTGAAGTGCTGGGGAGGGAAAGTTAACATTTACTGTATATTAAATGTGAACTGAATACACCTCAGTTCACCTTTGCTTTCACATACAAGTCAGAAGGTTGACTCATACTGGGACAGGACTGACCTACTCAGGTTTTGCTCAAGTTATTGAGGTTGCTTAGTTATTCCTTTTAAGCCGGGCTCTTAAGAGTCTAGCACACGAGGCTGCAGGGGAGCCTCAATGTTTCTGAAAATCTCATTAGGCATCTAGCTGTAATGCAAACCCACAGCCTTAACATACAAATATTTGACCTTTCATTACTAGATGCACGTTTTGCAGAGGAGATGCTGTTGTGAGAGCTCTGCCTTGTCTCCTGTGGACATACACAAATAGCTGCATTAGAAGTGCTGAAAAAATCCAGCACAGCAAGGGAGAGAGGACAACACACAATAAAGATATGTTAGCAATGGCTTCTTTCAGCTTCTAGTACCTCAGATTACATACGCAATAATTCTGGGTTCAGAAGAAAATGGACACTTCCCAAAGCTTAAACCCCTTTATTCAGTATTAACTGCATGCCTGCGTACACAACTAAGGCACCTTCTGCACAGCCAGTCCGTCTGCCAGCAGCTGCCTGAGCCTTAAGGATGGAGGGAAAGAAGGAAGAAAGAAGCAGTTTGGATTTTCACCTTGTCTGCCACACTTCTCCCTAATATTGGAAACTTGACTTGCAAGGAATGAGTTTTGGCGCAAGTACATTTTCAAGGCAGAGTACAACAAATGCTAGCCCCCAGCTCTGCAGCAGGAGCGCTTGCTAGGGCAGATGTAGGGATCATAAAACCAAGGGAGGGGGAAAGAATAAATACAAATCTTGATTCCTTACATTCTTAATCCCTTACATGGCAGTTTAAGAGAGCACATCAGGATACTAAACCACACACTTATATTTTTCATGCTAAAGGCAAATAAATCACATTAGACACTGACTCCTTAAACACTTAGAACAGATTATAAGCACAACTAGCTCTTCGCTGGCACAATGCCCCCAACTTTTAACAATCAGTTTATTTAAAACCTGCATGTTAGATTTGAGCCTTCTTCACAGCAAGCTCTAGTTTACCAAGTTGCAACTCAAAGTGACTCTTGCTATCAGACTATAAACCCCAGAAAATAGGGCTAAGGGCTCTTAATGAACCTGGTGACAGACTCCTAATTATAGTGGTGCTATCAAGCATGATAAAGGCTGGTTGGTTTTATTATAATCTCATCCAAAGACTTGTTGGATGCTGGATTAGCTCATCTTTTCACTCCTGTTGAACTGCCATATGCTTCTTTTTCTTCTTTACTTAGTATTTGGCAGGAGTTATTTGTCAGCATTTAGAAAAAGAAAACATGTCTGCAGAGACTTCATTTCTAGCTCTTTCTAAGCAAAGTTTCTTGTTTCACCTGATAAAGCCTCAGAAAATGCATTTTCATGTCTAAAGCAAAACTGGGCAAGAAAAGGCTGCCATTAAAACATGAACTATGAACACTCTTAGACTGTCCTCACAATACTGCAGCATAACATTTCAGTTTACTTCAAAGAAACAGATACCTCAGTAAAAAGCTGTCTCTTTCTCCCTCCCCTTTCACATCAATTCTGCCAAATTTCATACCCACTTCAAGTATCTGCAAGTAAATCAGAGCAAAATATAGCATTTTACTAACAGATTTGATTATTTATTCATCACTACCATCTATCAGCACTGTTGCAAAGATCCAAGTTGCACAAAACAAGCCACAGGAATAAAAATAATATTGATGCAAGGGCTTTTAAAAAAACCTCTTGTTTGGCAGCTATAAAACGACTGAATTTCACAAGCTTAGATAATGCACCGTAGCAGAAAGGATTTAATTGCTTCTTCTAATCCCAGAAATCAGAGAGCTGGGAATAACTAAGCAGCACCTGTATGAGGACAAGCCTGGAAACCAGCTTGCAGCACCTTTGCTAGACAAATAGGAGAACACCAAACAGTTACTTCTAGACTTCATAGGTTTTGAAGAAAAATTGAAGTAATGGAAGAGCTTCACAGAGGTAGCCAGAGGAGAAGCTGATTATTTCAGCTGCTCTATAAAACATGCTCAGGAAAGGGGGAGACGTGGCACCACCAGCCTCAATTATGAAGCAGAATTAGGCAAGATATGAGCACTTTGCAGCTCTGTGTGATTTGAATCAGGAGAGTGACTTTTTACAGGGGCATGCACTGACAGGAAAAGGGAGAATGCTTTTAAACTGGAACAGGGTAGATTTAGGCTATACAGTAAGAAGAAATTCTTTACTACGAGGGTGGCAAGACATTGGAACAGGTTATCCAGAGAAGCTGTCGCTGCCCCATCACTGGCAGCATTCAAGGCCAGGTTGGATGGGGCTTGGAGCAACCTGGTCTAGTGGAAGGTGTCTCTTCCCATGGCAGGGAGGGTGGAACTAATTGATCTTTAAGGTGCCTTCCAGCCCACCACCCTTCCTCCCCTGCTTCAGCTTCCTCTTCAATGACAGCGCTTCTGCCACGGCAAGCAAGGTATTCTTCCACAGGCATCTCCTGTGAATAACATATTCTCCCAACAAATGACATGGACTCAGCTCCAGATGGAAAGAAATACAGTTTATTTCAGAGGAGAAAAGGAAGGGGCCTTGAAAGACCCCCAGAATGACCTAGAGGCAAGATAATGAGAACTAATAGAGCACTTCTGAAAAAAGAAAGGTCACCTGTCAGAGCTGCTATTCAGCTCTGCTAAGTGGTTTTATTGATGGATCATTAAAGGGTTCCCATCCACGTTCAGCCTGAGAATGGTTTCACAAAGCAGATAATAGGAAAAGAGAAAACATCTTGCACTATTTCCTTTACACTACATGTGTTTGACAGTCTTTTGAGTTATATTCTGGTTTACTTTTTTCCATAATTTCCTCTGTCTGTGTGGGCTTCTCATGCCAACCACGGAAGCAGGAGAAACACTGCCTGTTAAAAAATTGTGAGTATAAAAATACAAAACTGCCTTAGGTTCAAAGTGTCTTAACCTGATACCATTATGAACTGAGAATGTGGATAATGAAGGCATGAGTTTTAATTAAATTTTCAAACGTTATTTTTAAATGTAAGTGCAGTCTTCCTGCAGCCATGCCTCATCTCCAACTGTAAACTCATGTGTCTGGATGCCTGAACTCCACTGTAATCCAGTTTGCCTGGAAATAAGTAATATAATTGATTTCATGATTCTCTGAGCCCTTTGGTGTAGGCTTTCAGCTGCCCTACTATTTGCAGCTGTAGATACGCAGCAGATAAAGACTAATGCTGCTCGTATGCCAGCCCGGAGATGCTGAGTCTGCAGATTTTAGGAGCTCTGCAAGACAAGCCATGAGATGCTCCTGCAATTTCCATGTAAATGGTCTAACACAAAACTGAAAGGATAAAGCAATTTTGATGGTTAGGCTGTAGCTACTATAACTGGTAGACTGGCAGCACAGCAAAAGCAGAGACAGATTTCCTTGCTTGGCTAAAGGGACTTAAGTGTTTTCCCTTCTCTTCCTCCTCCAGCCACTAGCAGTGACCAGGGGAAGACAGGGCCTGGGTCTCTGCAGGGATGGATCGAAATCTCACCAGCATCTGGAACACACAGACAGGAGTAGCACACAACTTCAACAGTGTCCTAATAGAAAAGCAAAGAATAACTAAAAAGCCACATGTTACTGGGGAAAAACCTCCAGTGAACAAGACCAGAAGTAATTAAATTTTGATTGCCTCTAGTGTTCCACGATAATAATCTGATTTCTACCATTATATTCAGGGGAAAAAAAAAAAAAAAAGATAAGTCTTTGACAAGCTTTAATTTTTGGCTTGCATTTTGTAGCATAAGACACAGTTAGAAGGCATGCATTAAGCTAATGGATACCATGAACAATGTATAGGTGTATATACATTATCTATAGGCCCTCTATATTACACATACTTATTACACAGACCTTAAAGCTCTTTAAAGCACACAAATATTGCCCTTGTGGTCACTGTTGCATTCTGCACCATTTAAGCCTTTCAGCTCCCTCCTCTGTATGGCCCAGGCTCACTCAAGAGCCACAGAGAAGCTGGGCACCACATGTCCCCAAGCCCCCCACACAGCCCCATGCTCCCAGAGCTGGGTAGAACTGGCTTCCCCACTGAGATGACCAGACTTGCACAGCCCACAGGCATCACCTCTTCAGAGAAATTAGCTGCTATGAATTCAGGACCTGATAGCTGGTGTTAACTGAAATGTTTTGAGGACTTGCACTTCAGCCTATTTTGGCGAATATTCATAGAAAGAGCACACGCATCTCTGACAGCGGCTCCCCGCTATTGCCAAATCCTGCCTCTGAGCTATTAAAAGGAAAGGTCACCTAAATTTAACAGGACTAAAAAGATATTTTCTCAGCCATCTTTCTTCGAAACAGCTGAGCTGCTCTGCCTAAATGCTGGTTTTTCTTTTTAAACAACAATAACAGAATATTCAGCAAGAGGCAGCCACCGAGTTAAAGAAATCTCAGTGCAAGCTGTTAAAATCTGGCAAACGTGTGAGCGGCTGAAAATAGAGTCTTATAATGGGAAGTGTCAAACAACCTTGATAATAGGCAGCATTACCAGTCTGCTCTGTAATTCTAAATTATGTTTTATTACAGTGTTAAATATGCCTGAGCTCCGTTTACCAGTTCCACCATTGCCAGCCTGAGAGCAGCTGCTGGCCGATGGCAAATTAACAAGTTGTAGTTTTCCTGGTGTAGACAAGAGGGTAGTTGTTTCTGGCTTTCAGCAGTTGGAGCAGGTTCATCTCAGTGGTTTTATAGAGCTGAGCATGTTGGCATAATGCCATTAACATACTTCTCAGGTGGATCCCTGAAGTAATAAGGTGGTTTGAACACACAAGAAGTAAGCTCAAGTTAGATTTTTCCAGAAGCTGGTGCAGATGCAGTCAGCAGGTGATCCTGAAGAAAGTACCACAAAATACACACATTCCAGAAGTTTTGCTATTTTGGAAAATAAATTAAAACTCAAGTTGACACTGAGGAAGCCCAAGTCCTTTACTGTATTATAGCGTAAGGTTTATATAGCTAAGACCAGAAAGTGTTCCAGGGACATTTCTTCTGCTACAGGATAAAAAGTGGTCTGCCTTTGTATCACTTTCAGAAGAGCCAATACCTATTACAGAGCTAAACCTTGAAGATTATCAATTCTTTTCCTGGGAAAGATGAGTCATATGATTTCCCAGGCTAAAAGACTGGCACTTTGTAAGAATCAAGGCATTTCAGCCAGTCTTCAAGGAGCTCTGAAGAGAAATCATGCACTTTTTAGGGTACCAGACTTGCATGGCATCAACCAACCTTTCACCACCCAGGATCAGTCAGTCTGTAAGAAAGGCTGCCAGCTCCAGGATAGTTTCAAATTAGAACTACAGCTCACATTGTTTCTATGAAATAAAAAAGGAGGGGATGGACATAACACCCTGCCCTGGCTGCACGCTCTGGGGAAGCCAGATTTTGGCCATCCAAACAACTCTGGAAGCAAACCACCCCCTTAGGTGCGCCAGAGAGCAGCTGTCCAGCACCAGTGGTACAGACGATAACGCTTCACATGACAACGGATCAGGACAGCATGAAAGATAAGTAGCTGCCTGTCAGCACTGGGATGGGCACCCACTGGCACCACTCCCAGCTGAGTCACAGCAGGGAGCTGAGGCAGCTGCTGGCACAGCACCATGCTGACACAAACATGGACATATCCCCTTCTTATCCCCCAGTTACCTCCTCACCCACCTTCATATTTTATTCTCCCCTTCACAAACCAGCCCCCTTGAGGACCAAGGCCAAGGCATGGTGATGGTTTGGGGCAGTGACACACAAGCTTCTGGAGGAATGTCATCCAATGTCATCCAACCTTCTATTTCTACATCTCCAAAGTGGGACTAGCACTTCTCTCTGGCACAGTTACAAGGATAC
This sequence comes from Coracopsis vasa, assembly GCA_026283785.1. Classification (NCBI taxonomy): domain Eukaryota; kingdom Metazoa; phylum Chordata; class Aves; order Psittaciformes; family Psittacidae; genus Coracopsis; species Coracopsis vasa. The sequence goes on along the minus strand of JANHGB010043646.1, from coordinate 31,770 downwards.
ATTTTTGAATGCTCAAAGCATCCATAATCCAGTAAATGACCCAAAGAAAGATTCTCCAAGCAGCATATGAAAGCAAGAAGAACACTCAAGTAGACAGCACTGCTCAGCCTTTCACCCTGGAGATCTCGGGAGGTGCATCACAAAGCACCGGGGTAGTGGGGGCAGAACTCACCACAAACACAGGCAGGCACTGCCCCAGAGGCAGCAAGCACGTGTTTTGGCATGATGGCACACAGTGCCAGGGGCCAGTTTCTAACTACTGGTAGTGCCGGCTCCTTTTTGGCCTGGTACATGCACCAGCTGAAATGCAAAGCGGGCACTGGATGTTTCTCAGAGAGATTAAATAATCTTTTGATCTAGAGAACAGAGGGCAGCAGCTTCAGAGGCTGCATGCTCACCCTTTTCTGATGATCTAGTCCCTTTGAGGTATCCCAGAGAGAACACGCTCAAAACACCTCAAGTCTCAGGCTGTTTGGCTAATCTGGATTCCTGAAGTCCTGCCTATATTCAGGGAGAATATGATTCTTTTCCTCCATCATCTCTTACAACCTCTCATCTTTGATCAACATTTCCCCCACCCCTGCAGCAAAACTTCACTTCTCTCATCCTTTCTGTATGTCTTCCAAAAAGCAGGATCCTCAGCTAACCAGTTCAAACTACACCTATGCCAAAGGACCAGCTAAACATCTCCCTGGCTTCACAAACACTTCTGGCAGGACCCCTGTTGCCTATGAATAAAGTGTACTCTGGAAAGCATCAGGCCATCCAGAACAGGTGAGACTTTAATTCCGAGCTCACCAGGGCCAAGCTGAGCAGCTACTGAACTCTCAAATAATCTGATATGGAAGAGTGAGAAGAAAGGGAGAAACAAATTGCTTTCTTGTAGGAGGTAATGAGGACAAAGAAACAGATATAGCTTGGGCTAAAAACGAAGTCTCTATTTCCACAAGGAAAAGAACCAGTAGAAAATAACTTGATTTTTACAAGTTGCATATCCATGATAGTAGGACTGAGATTCACTGGACTACTTCTCATGGACAAAGATGCAGCAGTCTGGATAGCTTTTTTAAATTCCAGTTAACACTCTTCCATTTATAATGGCCGATGGTTACCACTTATTGATTCTGCAATTCTCACCTCTACCCTTCAGAAAACAATCTTAGTAGAAAAATAACCTTATGAGACAGGGCAGCAAAAATTGCAGTCCTTCTAAAGGCTCTAACAGGTACCAAGTGCTGTGACTGAAGTAGTTATCATGAAGTCTTTTTAGGCAGCAAACTTGGCTTAAAAAAATTCCCACCTATGCTAACATATGCTTCCACCTCAGCTGTGCTAATCTTTGTACCCCACATTGCCACCTGGCACCTGAGAGAACACGGATTACAAAAAAAAATTCTTTTTTTACATTTTTTAATGTAAAGTAACATATCAACCTATTTCAGTTGTCTCTGGCCATGCAAGCACTCAAAGCAACAGAAGCAGAAGGCATCCTCCTTAGGACGACCAGGAGAAAGGTACTCAGGGGAAAGCTTTAGATACAGTTATATCTCAAGACCATAAAATGATGTGAAGATTGAAACATGACTGGAACCTGGTCCACCTGTGTTCCAGTTCTGTCTGTCTTCCTATAGCACTGGTATGTACATGGCAGTCATTTAAAGAACATCTTGCAGTGGTTCAATATGCAAATATTCCTGGCAACTATGTCAGCCAAAGCTAAAAATAAAATATAACTATTAGCCACATGAGCACTGTCCAGAAACCCGGACAACTCATTGCAGGAAGTTTCTCTAAGAAGAAAGGGCAAGGGTAATAATATTCAACAGCTCCTGAAGCTATGGCTGCTGAGATGGCATTTCTTTCTTATGTAACTTTCTCTCCTATAATAAGATGTGTAAAAAAAAAAAATACATATATATATATATGTATAACTCAACCTCTCAATACTGATAAGGATTTTTCCTTGCAAACTACTGTTTACTTCAAAGGAGCATGCTCATTAGTGGAGAAGCTCCTCGTTCATGCAGGAAAGTGTAAGAGAAAATGATTGCTCTGCATATAAGGGGGAGAAATAACTACTCTGTCCCAGTTCTTTCACTAAAGTATACTGCAAGTTGAGAGAGCTCTTATAAAGATGTCCATCATGGATTTCTTAAAAATATGCCTGTTGATATAAAGTGCTTTCTACTTGAAATGTGGGAAGATTTGGGGGTCAGAGTGGGAGAAAGAAGGACGTAATGTAGTCCTCTGTTTTAGGGAAGGGCCCAGCTATACCTCTGTTGAGAAACTGCAGAAACTGAACACGGGTGTGAAATGCTGCAGCAAAACCTTGGTGGAGCCTATCAGGAAACCCAGGCAGTTTTGCTGCCTGAGAAGAGAAATAAGCAGAGGAAGCACACAGAGCAGCTCCTTCGTCTCCTCTGTATCGGGGAGAGCACGATCACCTCCCAGCTCCCTCCATCCCTGCTCAAACCACAGAATCCCTTCCCAGCCTGCACTCTCACTGCCCACTGCCCTGGCAAGGGCTCTTCTTTCCTTTTTATTCCTCTGCCCCCGCTCCAAGTTGCCAAGCATGCAAACAAGCCAGAAAAGAGCTGAACATGGCTGCAGCAGGGAGTGGGGATCAGGGAGATCCCGTGCTGCATTAACAGACCCCAAGTGTTTCATGTAAGAGCCACATTTCTTATACTTTTGGAAAAATCAGTAACATTTATATACATTTATTACGTGTGTATAAAAACCATACATATATATGAATACCTGGTTTCCTCAGCTAACTTCTTACTCCATTTCTGTCCCCTCTCCAGCATACACATCCTTAAATGAAATAAACAGCCACTAGCAGTGCAAGAACATTAAGACTCAACTAGAATAGGAAACAGAACAGCAAAGTTAATATGCAAGAGCAAAATATCACAAAGACAACTGAAATAGCTTTCTTAATGGCTAAGTGAAATCTGTTTCAAGATAAAAGACATCCTCCAAGACTAAGTGATGCTAAGAGCAAGAAGAAAGAGCTTCAAAGAACTCGCTTCATAAATATCCCTCAATATTGTAGGATATTACCCTCAAATTAAGTTAAATCAAACTACATCTGTGAGATTAGACTATGGTTGAATTGCAGGTACCAATAGCAATAGCAGCAGAACATGCCACCCTGACTGTGACTAGGTCACTGCTATCTGCTCATTAGTCACCTTTGAGGAAAATGGAGAAGCAAATGTTCCCAAAAGCTGCCATTAGCACAGCTGTTGGGCACATCTGGCTCAGCTGCACTGACTTCAGCAGTGGCTTTCTACTCACCAGCCTTCTGCTGTGAAACCTGAGGCTTTGCGTACATTGAGATGGAGACTGTCACCCCCTCATGCTACCATTGCAGGATTTTGCCTCAGCTTTGAAAGTCAGTGGGTACCGTTTTCTGAGCCAGTTACAGAGGATGTTATATAGCATTTGTTAAAGTTAAAATGCTGAAGATCTGTCAGACCAAATCATTTGCTCCCATGAGGTTTAGAAGCGTGGGCCAAAGAGCCACCAGGGTTGAAGACTGGCTAAGTATCACACTTTAAGAACATATTAGAGGGAGAGCAAGAAGCATTTTCACAGTATTTAGGAACTGCAAATGAGGTCAGTGTGGCAACTGCAAGCCATTTAAGTAAACATTTATCTCAAGCAACAGAATTAAGGTACAGAATCCTCAGTAAAGCAGTCAATATAGCTTTATGAAAATCAGACCTATAATCCTACCCAGAAAATGTTCCCAGCCTGGTAAGTTTGGTTAATAAAGGCACAAGGTGTCTTTCAGTAAACTAAGCATGTATTAGCTTCTTATAACTGAACAGTTCTATTGAAAAACAGATGCTACACAAGTCAAAGCAGCAGCTGAAATAGGTCATCATTCTCAACCAGTGGCATTCAATCCTGGGTATACCAGCTCCCCTAGTCTTTATGGGAATCAAGAAATAAAGCAAGTCCTCCAGAAATGTGAAAGTCCTATTTAAGAAAGTCAGTGCTGGTATAAATCCACCGTTCCACCAATTTTCACATGACCTACACAAAAGGGCAAGCCGAGTTCAAAAGGCTGATGATGTGGATCACACAGTACAATAGACTCAATTGAACAGCAGCATTATTACTGTAACCAAACAAGATCACTCAAAAAGCAGACCCAAAATTTAGGTCACAGTGTTAGAATGCAATTTGGAAGACAGTAATGTGAAAGAACATAAGCGTCATGGTGGTTTGCCCACTAGCACAATTGCTCCAGAGAAACGGAAAGAGAGCAAATGTGATATTCCAACACACATAGCATCAGAGTACCATGTCTAAATTGTGAGACATAATCACGACATTTAGCATTGGACTTCCTAAAACATATCTGCTCATGACATCAACTACTTGCATCTAATGTCATTAAATCGGTAAGAGCTCACATGAAAGTGATAGGCTGCATTAAAGCACTAAAGACAGATACTATAGACAATCCATTTAATTTATTTAAGAGAAGGTAAAGAGAGGGTGATAAAGAGGTGACAATCATTGTCTGTGTCAGCTTGTAGGTGATAAGACTTTTCCTAGAGATAACTTGATCAGAGAACACCAATCCACTGGATGGAAGCTGTTCTTAGGAGCTTGGCAGATTTTATAAGATTGATAAGAAGTTGCTCAGGTCCCTTATGCTTTGAGCTACTCTGAAAGCCATCAAACCAGGGGATCTCTGTGTAAATCATCTCTGCTCTGCCTAAATTGGAACAGAATTTCCAAGTTCAGTCTTTTATCTTTCAAACAAGAAACTAAACCACCAGCTCACCTGCTCTCTCCTACCCACCAGGGATGTTTCTCTTCACATATAGAAATGCCTTTGGGCCAGTGGAAGGAAGGAAAGAGAAAGGACAAACTGATGGGCTGTATAGTCAGCTGCCCAGCTCTGGATAAAGGTTCTCCCCAAGTCCAGGCACCCCCATACCTTGCACATGAAAGCCTTGCAGAGAGATCAGTGGCTACTCCAGAATCAATTTGCTTCACAGAAAACCAACACAAACCAAGATCTTGATCTCACCTGCATCCGAACTGAGGAAACAATCCAAAGTGCCTTGTTCAACTCAAAATTAACCACTACAGACTATGCAATATTTCCTGGTTTTTAATCCAGTCAGCCTCTCATGTTTTGGTCAGGGATCAACTGCTTCTGTAGACCTTCAAAGCAACGAGTGCAAGAGCTGATTTCCATTGAGATCTGACTCTAATCTTTTCCAGAGCCAGCCCTGCTTTGGACAGACAGTCTTTGCTGCTGTGACCCTCCTTCCCCTCCAAACATTTACTCATATTCAAGATACACCAGGAAAAATGAAAATGTGACTCTAGTTCAGGAATAATTGAGGAGCATTCAGAAAACATTCAACAGACGTAGCAGAGACTGAGTAATATGCTGCAGCTAACTTCTCTAAAGTTGTGTCTTTAGCTTTTGAGCTCAGTGGTTACTGGAATATGGTACAGAATTTTTAATTATACTGCTACTATGAAGTGGTAATGAGCATTAGCTGATGACTCAGAATAATAATTACTAGGTGGTGCTATCATGAAGGTACAATTTTAGAAGCCAAGCAGGTGTTACTTCCCTGAATGATTCAAAAATCACAAGCAGCCAATCCTCCAGCTAATTGCACACGGAAGCTATGTGCATTTGAAATGCCTTTTTCAAATGTCCAAAAGGGGCAGAGAAGGAAGCTTTGCCTTAATGCTGCTAAGCTGATTTGTTGTCAGTGTTGAGAAATAATTCCCCAAATACAAGATTTGGCTTTTTCATGATGTGTCAAGCACCTGTCTATTAAAAAGGTTAGATTACCTTTTCTTGGAGAAAGAAACATTTCAGGCTTGCTTCCACCTAAACCTCTCATGGCCCCTGTTTCAGAGTGTCAGTCATTTTGTATCAGTGGCAGCAGCAGCAGCAATAAATGACTACTTGCAATTACAGCATAAAGGTTTTTACAGTAAGGCTGTAATAAACAAAAATAAAGATAAATAAAACACATGAAAACAAGAATACATTTTAAAAGAGGCTCTTTTTTTTAGTAGGGGAGTATGTATTTGAAAGCAGTAAATAACCCTGGAAAATTGTGCAGAACATTCTTGTAGCATTGAGTTTTGGTAACTTGTTGGCAAACAGCTGGCATAAAAAGCTTCTCTTTCCTTCCGAATTGTTCTCTAGGTCACCCCACTGCACAGCAAATTGAATCACAAGAAGATTTCAATGTCTCAATTCCTAATGAAAAGCCAGCTAACTGGGAATATTATCTATCACATTTGTACTACACAGTATTTCATCATGAGATTGTGACAGCAATTCAAAAGCACTGCATTTCCCAACTCCTTTCTCCCTTGGGTACTTCAGTAGTTCTTTTTCAATCACTCTTGAAATAGCTGCAAGATGGAGTTACATGGGCTTTGCTATGGGAACAATAGATTAAGCATTGGGAATTTTATTTTAGAACCCCAACTTTTCTTTTGCATATCATATCTTTAAGCCTCCTCCACACCACTGCTATTTAAACAATTCAATTAAAATCTGAGTGATAGCACGTTCTTAATTTCTTTCTTGATTAACTGGTGTACAAAGCAAGGCTGAGTGGGAAATCATTCCCTCACAATACAGATTTTTTTCCTCTTTCTTGAAGGAGTTTGCAGGGAGTTAGTGGTAGAGGCAAGAAACAACAAAACCCTGGGCGTGCTGGGCCACCAGTTGTGCCGTGTGCTGGCAGAGGAATCTTGCCTTCTACTGCAGGCATGCCCGTGGTGACTAATGCCTTCACACTCTGCAGCCTGGGATCATGCTTAGCCCATGGTTATATCAGTTTTAAAGCATCTGGTGGTAATTTAGAAATCCAAATCTAAAAACGAGACAGGCACATACTTTTCGGGCTTACTTTTCAGCAAAGCAGCAATGCAGTCAAAGGTAAAAAACTAAATACTGACCTTCATGCTTTTTAAATTTGAACTGGTGAGTTTACCTGTTCACTACCTTGCCTAGAACACAAAAAAGATGAATTATCCCACTCCTTCATCTGGCAGCAGAGCAACACAGAAGAGATGTTTGCACCGGCAGATAGATGAACTTCATTACTTTGGAACCAGTCCCTTGTACAGAGATGCTATACAAATTTAAGGCCCTTAATAAAGCAGATGTTCTTATTTACTATCACTGCAACCAATCTCCATAATCTGACACATGATAAAGTTATCGCGTCAGGCAAGCTGCCCTCAGGTATGACATACACCCAACTAGCCTGCCCCAAGCATAACGCAAATGTCTCCTAGACTGGCCCCAGCTCCCTCACATGCACACTGGCCTGGAGCAAATTGGTGGATTTCTCAGCCACTGAATCTCTGTCTCAGCACACAGCTCAGGAACCCCCAGCACAGACCTGTGGAGCTATTTGTTATTGCATCTAGTCTAAAGATGGGAACTTTTTATGAAATTAATCACATTTTATTCTCTTGAGCACCAGTGGAACGTACTGAAGAGCACTCTACATAGGGTGTAATTCAGGAAACGTAATTACATTAATTAAAGATATTTAAATGTTAATCTGTAACAATGTTTGTCCTTTATTCCAGCAGGATTTGTTTCCATTCCCCCAAGCCCTTGAGCCCCTCATCAGACAACACCACCTCCGTTAGAAGGCTGGAACAAAAGAAGGTGACAATACTAAACCCAGACGCTTAGCCTGGACCCCCTCTTCACACCCGTGATCATCCACAGCCACCCCTCACCACCCACTGCTGAATGAGCTCAAGACACATTTGAAAGCCAGTCCAACATACCCACTGTGAGTATGGTAAGTCATTCTGAATTAAGGCCCGTGATACCCACCTGCTTCAATGCACAGGTCTTTTTGTTGTTTAGAAACCTGAGATCAACCATAACAAGACAGACCAAACATCCTCTAGCCCAACACCCTTCCCTGAGATCAGACTTTACCTCACTTTTTGCAGAGCAGCCCAAACTAGTCAGGAGGTTATTTCTGTTCTCAAGGAGATCGAGCCCTCCCGGGAGCGATTCAGCTCCCTTACTTTAGGTGCTTATCTCAGGCTTTCATGAATCACCTCAGCCTCTCCTTCCATCCCTCCCCTGATGATAGAGGTTGCCTTAAATAACCATAGAGGCCTACAAGTTAGGTGTCTTGCTGAAAACAGTCAGGGAAAATGAACCACACTTTAACAGTGGCCAGTAGCAGCCACTGGAGATCAATCATTCTGCATTCCAAACAGTCCCCCAGATTCCTAAGAAAATGGGTTTCAGGACTTCCTAAATTAGAAGTTGCATCAAGGCTTGAAGTTACCAAAGGCCTTATTTTCTGTGTATGTGCCTAATCTCTTCTTCATATCACTGGCATCCAAAAGCTTCCTGCAGCCATTCCATGATTTAGCTTTGCCTTGAACAGGAGATGGGGCAGAAGAAGGAGCTGGATTTACTTTTCATTTAAGCCTGCTGTCTGATAATTGTATTGTTCCTAGTCTGTACTTGTAAATTACATCATATTTTCTCTCTCTTGCTTTATCCTCCCCTCAACTGAAAAGTCTTTCTTATTAAGAAAGTTGCCCCAATCTTTTTCACCCCAAGGTCTCCTACATTTCTCTGTTCCTTTTCTATTTCTGTTCTGTTTTGAGGTTAGGGGAACAGAACCCTCCATAGAACCTCAGATGCAAATATTTATGTATCTGTAGCATCACAGAGATAATTCTGATTTTGTTCTCTACTCCTCTCCCAGTATTTCTTATTGTTCTATTTACTTTACTGAGCACCACTGCACACTGAACTGACATTTACAAAGAATTATCCCCTGTACCTCCAGTAGGGTGGTTTTTTTTTTCATTTTACCCCCTCAGCAAGAAGAGGATTAGTTCTTTTACCCCTCCATGCATTATTTTGCATTCATTGGCACTGAATTTCATCTGCCTGTGTTTCCAGCTCTGTGCTGAAAGAGCTTCTGCAAGTTGTTTCGGGCAGCTTTGGGTCAGATTATGGTAAATAATTTTGGTATCCTCTATGAGTTCTGTCATCTACTTAAAATCAAATCGTTTGATTGAATCAGAACAGCTCTGACAACAGCACAGATCTTTGAAAGACTTCATCCCAGTAATAGCTGCTATAGAATAGGGATGCTAATCAGGTATTCCAATTCTTCACTTCCTGTGTTTAACCATTTGACAATTTGTGAGAAGACATTTTCTTTCATTCCCTGATAACTGTGGTTCTAACAGATTTCTGTGAAGTACAGCTTGTACTTGTATTTTCAAAGAGTTTTTGACAAGGTATCAGCTAGATCTGCTGTATCCATGTAGTAGCTTCCTTCAGAAACTTCCACAGATTCATAAGAAATAACTTCCCTTTACAGAAGACATGCTGCCTCATCTCTCATGCATTATATTTCTGTTATCTACTACTTCTATTCCTATTCTGATTTCTACAAAACTATCTAATACAGGAGCCAGATTTACTGCTAATCTCCCCACATGACCCCAGAAGCCCTCACTAGATTGGTGTATTATTGGTTTATTTAAGCAGATGGCAAACCAGAAGCAATTTCTTATTTTCATTCCTTTAGAGCTCTTGCATGAGCAGCATCCAGCTCCAGTGCCTTGTTACCAGAATATTTTACATCTTTTCTTTTGTGAACAGCCTTTT
>JANHGB010043645.1:0-29184 GCA_026283785.1 Coracopsis vasa | reverse complement strand
TTCCTCCCACTCTCCCTCGCTCCCCCCCTCCTTCCGTCCCTCCCTCTATCCCTTCCTTTCTTCCTTCTTCTTTCCTTCCTTCTTCCTTCCTTCCTTCTTCTTTCCTTCCTTCTTCCTTCCTTCTTCCTTCCTTCCTCCTTCCTTCCTCCTTCCTTCCTCCTTCCTTCCTCCTTCCTTCCTTCCTTGCTTCCTCCCTTCTTCCCTCCCTTCTTCCCTTCCTCCCTTCCTTCCGTCCGTCCATCCTTCTCTATTGGTGATGAAAATTACTTTCCCATGGAAAGGAGAAAACCTGGGCTGGCTATGTAATTTTGCATTGCACTACACCCTTGCTAATAAATCTTCTGGAAACTACAGCGCCAGCCTTATGAGCTATAAACCAAACTGGACCTAAGGTGGCACTGTACAGAGCCAAGTTGGAAGTCTTAAAATGTGCAGTTTGGATAAACTAGTCAAGTATCATTCAGAGTTGACTGTATTTTGAGTTATTGCAGCTGTAACAACCTAACCACTCAGTATAAGTCATAATGCTGCAACTCCTTGTTGCATATTAAGAGTGAACAATGCCCTTTGGAAGTGTGAATTTGAAGCAGTATTAGATGAAGTCATTTAATTTCCTCTTGTTTTACAACCTAACTGTTACTCATGAACTGAAGTCAGGGTATATTTAAATTTTTTATTCTGTATTTTATGTCAGCTTAAATTTAAAGTGTGTAGAGTTAAATACATTGAACAGAAGACTAGGAGTCTTACTGACTAGCATTCATTCATTCCTCACTTCTCTACTTCAGCAGGCAGAAGAGAAATGCCATCATTATTAGGCTTATTTAATAATTTAAGCACCTCACAGAGATGAGACTGAGTAAAGGTGAATAAACGGAAGACACAGTTCAAAAAACAAAAAAACCGGAACACTGTCTGCTGCTGCTTCTTCTTTGAAGTGACTGAACACTTGAAGTGTATGATTTTTACTAATAAAAGCCTCTAGACATCTTGCTGCTTTTATGCAACTGGACAATTTCCTTCTGCTAAACCATTCAGCATTTGTCTCTCCAAAAAACCCACTTAGAATCTAGATGCCTCTGGTTCCATATATAAACACATATTCATACACACACAAATATATTAAACATTCATATGTTCCTTAATAATAAGTATATAATAAATAATAAAATAATAAATAATAATAAATGATTAAAAAATTAATAATAAAATAAATAAATAATAAAAATAAATGTTCCTTACAGCAGAGACCAGATACATGGCTTTTCTTTCACAGCTGAAATTGCCACATGCAGTATGTAGTCATGTTCAGACTCACTCCATCATTGCATTATAGCATATCTTGAACTCTAGTTGGTGGAGATGTATGGTAAATAGTCCCCACAGGCTCACTGCTAGGATATCCATACAAAAAAGTGTGTTTAAATTATCTGACAATGAAAAACATAGCCTCAACTCAGGTCTCCCTCTCCTTGTGCAAGCATTCAAACTTGAAGGACTGAGAGACCGTTACTATATCCTTCTCTTTCAAAGTCCAGAGAACTGAAGAAGCTAACGGTGTCTAAATAATTTTCTTATTAATTTGTCAGAAAGAATTCTCAGGATAGGCTTTCAGGGTTTTTGTGTTTGGATGGTTTTGTTTGTTTTTTTTTCCTTTTTTTATCCCCCAAGTCATGTAGGGCTATGGTTGCAGTGCGAAGCAGGACTGAGATTTCAGATGTACGTTTGTGGTTTGATCAGCTAGCCCAAGGGAGCGCTCTGCCTGTGCACTGGGCTGCTTTGGTTCACATTCTAAGACTTCCAGTTTTCTTCATGCCCTGTAAATGCTTCCACAAGGAAAACCAGAAGCAATGCATAAAACTTAATTTCATCAGTCAGAGCTTATAAACAGTTAGTGATCTCTGAAACAATGCTTTTTATTGATTTAAAGACAGTGAACACATTAGGTATGGTATAACAGGTATTCTCTAAGTATCAGCTTTTTGTTTCCATTTACAATCAAACCACCCTATTGTGAGGTTTTGCACTTAAATTTATTGTTTGATTCTCTCTGCCAAGCAACTACTTTCCTTACTAATAAAAAATTAGAATGAGAGAGTGCATTTACATCTAGTTTTCACATCAGAGATGTAAAAAAGGGAAAGCGTTACTGGTGACATCTGAAAGGCTGGACTCAAATGACAGGCCCATGGGCACAAAAACTGTGGCTGAACAAGGTATAAAAATCTAATTTTGTGGGGTGGTTTTCATTTGCTTGACTCTTCAAACCTTCCTTTTAATATCTTTATGATTCTGTCTGACTCATGACACTATAACAAAGAGTAACAGATAATAAATAATGAAGAGGTCCTAAGAAAAAAGCTTGTAATTGAGTTGTACATTAGGACCAGGAGTGTAAGGAAGTAATATTCAGCTTGGTAGGCAACAACCTCAGGAGATTAAGCTTACCTTCCTCAGCCTACATTTGTCAAGTTCACTGTAGGCAAGGTGAACATGGGTTTTAAAGAACACTGAGTGTTTAAAGAAAGCTCTTCAAATTGATGATAGATATTTATGATGTGCAGATATATTTTGGTAGATATTTATGATGTGTGCTTCCAGGAATGAGAAGCAGGATACTACAACCTTTTTGAAAATCTACCAAATGCATGCTGGAGGTTAGCATTATGAGCTGCTCAAAAATGGGAGTCACCAATCAGCAGTGAATGAAAGATGATAGGTAAGGTAATGGGGCCACAAATGGTTTTTAAAGTGAGAGCAAGTAGCTTGTGTAATTTCCGTAAAGAAACCAGAGCCCATATAGTAACCAGCTGCAAGATACTGTATGAGCAGGTTGGAATACACTCCTTGGAAATTAGGGAGGCACAGGTGCTGGTGTTTGTGCCCACTTTCTTATCAAATAGTTATTAACTGTATTATCAAATAGTTATTAACTCTAGCAAAGGGTTTGTTAATGTATAAGACACCAAAAAGTATATGGAATTTCTCTCTCCAAAATGAGAGCTCTGCCAATCAACATGTCACAGGTATGGTCCTAAAGGACAAAGCTGCAGTGATGATGTCAACAGTAGTCAAGAGAGGAAGGAGCTAGGAGGGCTTATGGAAAACAATTCTGGTTTTGATCTGTTTAGGTTGATGACTACACACCTGTAGGGAGGTATTAGAAGGAAGGCATGGTGCTTGCATAGAAAGCAATGTGTCTGGCTATACCTGACAGTACCTGACTTCATGGTTTGTGGAAGAGATTATGTGGATAAGGTGATTGAGGGAACAGTGATCAGTTTAGAGGCCTATGGAGCATTCATAAAATGTTGGAGGAATCTAAAGATGACAGCCTCATGGGAAACAGTGGCTAACAAAAATTCAAGATGTTTTACTGAATCAGAGACGTAATGCATGTTAGGGATAGTTTTAGCTAAGAAGAGATAATTGTCCACTTGGATATGAATGGTTTTATTCTGTGAAATCTAAGAGATAAGTTGAACTGGAGAAAAGGTAAATGAGATAATGGAACTTCTGACAGTGGCTGTAAGCTGATCATCGAAGAATTTAAAAATTATAAAGAAGGTGGGCTGGTAACTGATGGGAAAGGAATAGGCAAGAAATAATTTGTAAAGATAAGAGATTCCTTTGCAGCTTTAATTTGATAAAGAGGAGACAGAAAAAAGGAGAAGACTAAAAGAAACACAGAGGGAACAGATGTGAGTGAGAGAAGAAACAGGATATGCTTGAGGTGGGAAAAAAGGAAGGTAGAGGTGAGGAAATAGACTTTCAAATTTTGTATGGGAGAATTTAGTTATAATTCTCAGAGGGATAGGAATAAAGAAAGTAAAAGCAAGTTATATAGACTGTGAAAGTGCTCACATCATTTTACCACTCTTCTCTTAAAGTAAATTAGCTAGATTCAATATAATGGTGTAAAAGGAAGCAGGGGAAAGAAGTGGTTTGAGCGGTGTTAGAAAGGTTACAAAAGGAACTAGGAACAGAAAAGTCATATTGTCAGCTGGAACAATGGAAGAACTGATAGTGAAGGGTTTTGACTGAACTTCAAAGCAGATCCATGGAAATTTTTTTTTTTAGTGAATAGTTTGGGTCCTTAAATTATTAGTATTAATGCCCTTTTTTAAGCTATTCTTTTTTTTTTATTTGCACTTTTTTGGGGGAGTACAATGTGATTAAAACTCAGAATCAGTGTAATATTGTGTCACATGTCTTGTGTCAATGATAGGTAGTAGTTATAGATTGCAAAGGGCATTTTTCTCTTATAAATTAGATTAAGGTCCTTCAAGAATATAGGAATGCCTTACCAACACAATTCCCCTCCTGAGCTGAGAGAAAGGAAGAAATGCTGCTGCTGTCAATATGTCTGTCATGGTTGCTGAATTCAGAGCTGCCAGCAGCTCTGAAAGCTTTTTTAGAAGACAGCATGCAAGTAGCAAGTGTGAGACAGAATGTGCATTTTCAAAGTGAGTCCACTGGTAGCAAACTGCAATCACGCAGTGCAAGAAAGACAAAAGTGTGTTACATCATGAATCACAACAGAACAAATCATTGTGGAAGTCATCAGCAACTGAGGATTGTGATTAAACATCAAGATGGAAAATGGCAATCTCAAAATAATAGCAGGTTCTGAAAATGAAACTGGAAATGAGAAAATCGTAAAATGTTGTAATTGCTTTGGTCCCAGCTGCTGGACTGCACTGAATTTTCAGCTTGAAAACAAAATGGAAACTTGTGAAAAACAGATACCAAGAGCTAACTTTCTACTCTATGAAGGACAGGAAGGATGGAAACACACAACGCCCTTTTCAGGTGTGGTTAAGACTGTAGGTAACTGAGAAGTGCTGATTAGAGGTGGCCTAACTTGTCATGGAGAAGCTATACCCCTATTCTGGGAGAAGTTTGATAAGATTTTTTTTTTTACATACATTGAATTCAGGAGGAGATTTTTAATAAGTATCTGTACAAAGTATCACCCAGTGTTATCAATATGAAAATTCAATTAATCCTAACACATTTGGAATAGTTACAGTAATGTTGTAGCTAGCTGTAAGAACTCGGTTGGACATTTTCTCCTCTAGCTGTCTCTCTTCCAGTACACAGATGGAATTACAGCCGCACCAGGCTTGGCTCTGTTGTTGCCACTGCTTCCTGGCTACTTATGCCACAGGGAGGAGCCCTGCAGAAAGCCATGCTGAGGAGATATTGGCACCAATATCTCAGTGGTGTAGTGCACTTGCTTCAAGCCATGGGTCATAATTGTGAGGATAAGGGTAATTAGTGTAAGGGCAGAGACTTCTGAAAAAGCTGGAACTGCACTGCTGTGATATAATCTGCATGGTGCTAGAAAGGGAAAGATTTAGCATGTGTGTTTCCCACAGAAGTGGTACAGAGTGAAAGCTATGTCTCAGTCTCACTTTATCCGTGGTTAAAGCTAGCTTCATATCTGATTTGCGTGAATTGTAGATATATGCTAGGTATTGTTAAGTTTTGAGGTTGTGGACAGTGACAGTGAAATAGTTTTCCCAAAAGGCTCATATCAGAAGCCTTATCTGGGCTCCTATTAAGCTCACAAGAGTTGTTTTTTCTTTTACCGTTAAGTGCTCTGAATATGGCTTATTGTATGTTTTGTATGTTTTGTATGTTTTAAATCATAGCCTACAAAGAACCCAGACCACTTTCTTCAGATCTCCCCTTATGGAAGGCAGAGCATTTGCCCCAAATTTGACATATCAGGTTAATATCCCTGTGAAAAATTGTTGGCTGGAAGTAAGAAGCTGAACAAACCACAACTGTGAAAAACAAAAGAATAGACTGTTGACAAAACTGAGACCAAAATAGTCCACGGCTGAATAGAGAATATGATAGGTGTATTTTGTTGAGAGGTATTTGTGCAATACATCACATACATTTATGCTTTAACAAGGAGACTGTTATGACTAATACATAATTTACATGGTCTCTTAAGACCCAAAGGTATGTATGGAGTGAATAAGGTAGATTTATAGTTTAATAGTACCTTTTTAGGACATATAGCAAGATACATTTGAAGAATGCACACTATGTTATCTTCAGATCACTAACTGAAGAAACTGAAAAGGTGTTTCAATTTAGGGTACGTTTATGCTATTTATTTAAAATCCGTAACCTTAGCTGTAACTGTGAAAAAATTGTCAGTGCAGAAATCTTCACTTCATTAGTAGCATTTCATAAATCACCAGGTAAATAGAATATTTCAGCTTCTGGGAAGTACCGATGCCTGCCACAGAGAAAAAACTTCATTGCATAAGAAGTTACCCTGCCTTTAATTAAACAAAAAAACCCCAATTTCTGAAGATCAGTATGCAAAGTAAATGTATATATAGATGCATATGCATATGCACATAAAATGCAGACTTTTGGGCTGTCATATGAGAAATGAGGAGCTGCTAAAATGTACCCACAAACTTTGATAAGGAATAGGAAGTATACTTCAGCAATTTTGAAAGCTGAATTTTGATTTTTGGCCTTTTACATTCAAACATTTTAGCATTTTTATTCCATGTTGATATTGATAAAGTTGTTATTATTAACCAGAAATCCCTAAAATGCTGGAGCTGCACGGTGCTAGGAATATTACTGTGTTGAAATAAGACAAGTGCAGCTGTGAATTTATAGCCTTTAGTTTCAGTTTGGCAAAAGCTGTGCAAAAATAATCTGTAACTTTGTCATGGCTTGTGTGGAAAACATAAGTATTTGTAAGACTAAGAACTAAACATGTATGTGATAAGGTAGATCTGGGAATTAAGGGGGAATAGGTAATATTGCTAAACCAAATTATTTTTCAGGACACACAGAATGATGCATATAGAAAATAAGAAAAACCTCAACTATCTTAACATTTTGTTTACTGAGCCATATTTTCAGTTTATTTCCGCAATTATGAAACTGTTGTCATCACGGTTAGTATGTATTAGCAGAAATACAAGCTGATCATGAGATCATAGTATTCCAGGAGCTGGGACTTGCTTTGTATGTGGTGGGATTTTTAGTAGTCTCTGAACCAAACTGAAAAATCGGCAACATAACAGGCATTGTATTTCAAACATTACAGAGGACATGTCACCTTCTGAAAACTTCTATGGTTTCTAGGCCAAGTGTAAACTAACTTTGCTTCTGAAGTCAAGGCAAGTCTATGCTGCAGTGGTGAACTTTAGTTACATCTTTAATCAAGCCAGCAGGGATAGGAAATGTGTGTCAGCACAAATTTGGGTGTGGGCTAGAAACTAGAATGTTTGTTCCCAGACCCTTCTCTTCACTCCTGTTGACCACCCTACAGTGCAGCTTGAATAGGTCAGACTATTCCCGCTAACATTACACACCCTGACCACAGTGCAGTTGTACCTTGACAGCAGTGTGGCAGCAGCAGTTCCAAATCTGATGGTGGAAAAACAGCCCACAGTGTCTACTCTGCCATCTGGGGATTGCAAAAGTCTCTAAGTGCCGTCCTACTAAACGGAGTCATGTTGTTGCAAGTCCTGAACCTAGTAGCAGGAAAAATAGAGATGTATTTCTCATCAATAGAATCTACACTTTAAACAGATTTTATATGCTTTATCTTTATACCTAATTTAAGCATAATCAGTGCTAAATGACAGTGAAATTTTTCCTAGCATGTTTGAAATCGTATGCATTTATGACAATATATCTCAAAGTGCTCTATTTAATTAAAGCCCAAAGTGTCTTTGTTCAGGCTGCATTTATTTTTCAATTCTGTGGGTGTGCATGCATGTTTTTTCCTTAAATTGTATTTGTGCAATCTCGTTTCTTCAGTGAAAGACTTTGCAGCAATAAAATGTTGCAAGTGTTACCATAGCAATAATGATCTCAAAGTATCAAAAATTATCTTGTTAAATCCCACAATAGGGTTGTTACTTCTGCAGTTCCACCATCACTGAATTGCTCAGTGAATTTCCCGTTTTTCCTGAAGGTCACATCATATGATAGTCATATCTGAAATAAATCTATCATTTTTATTCTTATGCCAGTGGGTTCACTGACTTAAGAAGAAGTATGTACATCAGTGAAGACACTTCACATGAGAATGAACTGTGACAATAAATGAGAATAAAATAAAAGCATCATTCCAAGCTCCAGGAAAGATATAGGATGTGACAGTTTTCTAATTTATACTACAGTAACCTAAGAATAAATGCATTAAGGCCAAATTAGTTATACAGAAGTTAATGAGTACAACAGAAAGGAGCGTATTAGCAAAATCTTATGACCCCTGTATGCCAGCTGTAAGTTTATGGAATTATTATAATACTAATTAAAATTTACCATCAATGAATATACTCAAGCAGAAGCTTTAGGCAAAACTATTCAAATAATCAGCTACTAAATAACAAAAGGTTTGTAACACTACAGAGATATTATATGTATATGTATCTGACTTCTTTAGCATTAATAGTGATGAGATAACTCAGTGTACCAAGGTTCTCTTGTGCAAAATGGTATGATATGACTTCTTTTCCTAAATCAGTGCCTTGTCTCAGATGTTGGACTTATTCCCAGATATTGGACTTGACATTTCAAATTCGTGGACCAGATTTTGTATCAGAAGATACTTACAAGACTCTTAGTACTCCAAATCAACCTACATAACCTCAAATTTTATTTCAAGTCTGTTGTACTGTATAGAAATAACTGGGCAAAAGATGACTGCTTTGCCATAATGAAAAAGATGCCATCATTATGGTAAGAGAAATTTGTGTGTGGTTGACTTTTGGATTTCAAATTTGTGATTTCAAGTGTTATATTGACAGTTGTTCAGAGTTTCCTCCGTAAATTTGTAACTCATGCATAAGTGTCTGAATAGTGAGATTTCTGAGACTGCCCATTGTTTCTTTCCCCTTGCAAGCCATATCCCCTCGTCTACAACAAAAGAACTGTACATGTTCTTATGTTTAATATCAGGTTAAGGGAAAATCAACCCCCTCAGATCTTGTCTGGGCAGAACATTTCCCCATGCCTTTCTGTCTCTGAGTGGTTGTTCAACGTCAACCTCTTTTCATATTTCCTCAGGTGCTCAGACACATTATTGTGAAAGCGACGATTTGGTTTCATTCTTAATGCAGGTTTCATATTTTAGTATTTTCCTGGGCACAGCATTAAGTATAAAAGATGTTGGATTCTGTGACAAGACCTGGCATGTATTACAAAACCATTTCCTTTAATCTACAGGTGTTTGCTTTGGAAGGCAATTAGGCATCTCTGTTCTTGAAGTTTCTCATATTTTGATATTCCTGTCTGTCTCCTTGCTGTTCTATTTGGGGCTTTTTTTCCTGTGTTTCATAATATAAAACCCAAATTGAAAAGGCAGTGGCTTCTCATGTTCCTCCCTGTGGTTCTATGGTGATTTACAAAATACAACCGATTAACCTAATGAAGTCTGAGAGCTACACTAAACACTTCTCAAACTTCATACTCTTTTTTGGTTTTTTTAAGTATGCCGTTACACTGGTGTTTAATACTTCCTTGTGAGGTGGGTATTTGTAGAATTTCTCATAATGATTTACTGTGTGAACCTTTATAAAATGACTATAGTAATCGTACATCTTTGCCTAAAAGAACTTCACTGAATTGCATATGCCACAGCTCCTTCCACTGTGGCAATTACATATGATTTAAAGTTTTGATGAAGCACTGTTGTTGAATCAGTGGTACATCTGAAAGTAACTATGTTGAAATAGCAGTCTTGGCTTCTGGGATAATACCTCAGTAAGAATTACACATCTGTAGTTGTGTAACATGATGCTACATCTCATCTCAGTAGTATCTCAGGAATGAAAGTTGACATCCAGGAAAGATAGCTTAATGTACTCAATACCACATGGTGCCTCCCAAACAAGTCAATTATCAGATAGCTGTGTTACAACCATGAGTTATTCTGTCTATCAGTAATAATATATGATTTGCAAGAATCTACTAGCTTCTTATTCAACACAGGTGAACCATTGTGATGGTAAACTTATGGATATCTTTAGGAGAGTTACTAAATAATCTATTATCTATGTAATTACACCAAGAAAAATTTTTTAATTGAAACAAATTTTACATAAATCAGTTTTCTATAAATATTAGAACTGATCATTTATCATTAATTGCAATTAAATTACCAACTTATCAGAGCAGTGTTAGAACTTTACAAAGGTTTCAATCTATAGTTTGTGAAAAATTCCCTTTCTATGTTGCTAATGAGCTGTACACGTTCCTTGTTGTGTATGATGTCACATATCACATGGTATTATTTCTCTATTTACTGTTTAAATAAGAAGAAACAAAACCATAATTTTGATAGCAAATAACATCAATTTTGAGTAATGTGTTTCATCATTAATGGAACTTTATATTTTTGCTAATAAATTAACAGTCATCTTTATACTGAGAACTGATAAATAAGAAAGGGACTGTGATAATGCCTATTTGTTAATGCACATATTGATTTATTATATTTTTTTATGCTTAGAAGTAGGAAAAATGCTTTCAAATTTGGACATGTCATCGTTGTTTTCCTGTCTCGCCCATCTGGTTAATGTCTCTAGTCTTCCATATGCCTTCTCTGGTGTCTGAGTATTACCTTGACAACATATGCATTGATACAGGTTTATAGTGATCTGGTGCTTCTTTTGAATCCCATATTGATGAAGCCTGCCGAGTTAATCTGAATTTAAAATATATGTCTTGCTGACAGGTTATGGGAATGCCTGCTGGAAAAGAAACATAATGATGTTGCATAGATTGGTTTCTCTAAATTATATGAGGTATGCAAGGTTTGTTTACAAACTCTCAAAAGAAAGACACTATGGTTTTCCCAATGCAGACTTATATCAAAAGAACTCTGCGATGCTCCTATTGTGCTGTGGGATATGATTTGGTTATGATATTGGATCATTTTATTGTGTTTGATGAGAAGTGAAAATGAAAAACCATGAACATGCAGATAATGCTGTACTTGTGTTTCGTAATTCTTGCTTAATTAGCTACAGGGCAGAAATACTCTGCTTCTGAAAGAAAACCCAAAGGATTTTAATTTTACCACAATGATATCTAAACAATGGATATGAGACTGGTAATGGAAATGGGGAGTATAGTTTGTTCCCTTTATATGTATATTTCTTAGGAATTTTTAAGGATGTATTTTTATTCAGTTATTTCTTCATAAGATTTCAAAATATGCCCGAGTGTTATATTCCTTAATATCCAGTTTATGGCACTCCAAGGATCCAGATGCAATCAAAAAGGGAGCACTTTCTATTTTAAGAAGTAATGCGTTCATTAGGTCCTTTTTTTCAACTTCTCCAGTAAACTTTGCCCTGAAAGAATATATTTTTCCATGAGGAAAAGAATATTTTTTTTTTTCCAAGAGATGATAGTAAGTCAAGAATTACAAGGACTACAGACACTGAAAATCTGCAGTTCTTCATGGGTACTTCATTATCGTTTTTACATTCATTGCACTTGATTTCAGGAAAAACAATGAATTTTCAATAACTCCTTCAGAAAGATTTACTATTACATGCATATACTTGTATTGATAGAAGAGCTACAGATTTGTTTCTAAAAAGACTTTTTGGTCATTGTAAGAGATGCACTAGAAAAGTAGGTTAAAATTATGTTGCTAGGAAACAGAAGTGAATCCTAGCAACTGCTGCTGAGAATGAAAATTGTATGCCTCTGTTAGACGGAGCTTTAACCCACAGCAATTCAGCTGGCTAATGCTGTTTTCTTAAAAAGGATTAATTTTGTGGTCACAGTCTTTCCTATTTTATTAGCAAAATGGTATTTCTTATTTAGAATTGTGCTCTTACAAAAGGAAAATATTTTTTTATCCATTATAGTATCTCACAATGTACTGGTGACATGCTCAGTATTCAGCTGGACCAGAACTGTAACCTTTTGAGGTCCACATTCCTCATTTACATGCAGGACTCACCAGTTAGAAAGATACTCATTAATCTATGGCTGTAGGCAATCAGTACTCTGACAGAGTATTTGTTTTAATGAATTTGTATTGTTATGTTCAGGGGCTGAACATCTCAGGGATAAAGTATGTAGTTGTGATCCCAAAGTATTTTTAGGGCAAGAAAAACTAAAAAGGTGGGGTTTTTTTTAAATACGTGTAGCCAGCCCTTATTTTGGGAGTAGCTTAATTTCCTTCCTGGACGTTTGTTCTTCCATCTTCTTTTCTTTCTTGCTGTCATTTTTCACAAAAATTCTTCTTATATCAACAGTACTTTTGCTTTTTGTGGCGATTTAGTTTGGGCATGTAAGAGATGTATGTACAGTTGTGGTGGAGTTGGGAAGCTCTTCTCTCACTCACCGGTCAGATAAGGAGCTAGTCAAGACCTGAACAAAACTACCAAATTTCTCCTGTTTGTCTGCTGGCCGGTTTTGTTCTCTTCTTGAAAAAAATTTGGGAAATAACTTTTAGGCTTTATTGTTTGCAAACTGAGGAAAAACATTGGCCATGGGGGCAGGAGCTAGGTGCAAATGTGGGGCTCCCCTCTTATTTGTTATTGTGCTTCCACAGCCTGGGTGTCTTTGCTAAGATATATCTCAAGTACACAGATCTTAGCCATTTAAAAAACTATAGATCAGAACCTATAAATTAATCTGTACAGTGATGGATAAAGGTGCAGAAATTCCTGCACTACTTCCATTCACACTTATGGAATATCGTATTTACCAAATGAGCTGCTATATCCTATAAAACAGCCATCTGTGAATTCACATGAAGTATTGTCTTGAGAAAAATACATTATGTTTTGGTTCCTGCCTTTGGAAGGTCCTTGTTTGTGTGATAGAAGAAAATCAGTTAATCAATATGAGAAATTAATATCTCAGTCCTGAGATATGTTCATGCACTTATAAATCAACCCACAGGCAATAAACTCATGTTGCTGTTACAAGATTACTTTAACTGCAACTGACAGTTAAGAAAGCTATTAGAATCTATTTGCCTAAACATGCAATTAAATAGAATTTGGAAGACTCCTTGCTATAATATTGTCTTCTCACTCCCATTAATGTTGAAGAGTATTTTAAATATTATTTCAGTTTAATCAGATCATTGGGTAAAAGATAATTTATTTTCAGCATGCATTTTTTTCTCTTTGTCTTTAATTTTGGAGCAATTTCCAACAGAAGAGTTTGTGTATTATTTAACATTCTTGTAGAAACTTCTTCTTCATTGAGATTGAACTCATTTGTCCCCTTTGTAATAGGAGTGCAATAGTGTCACCATGGCTGCAGGTTACGTATGAGAAAAATCTTTTGTGGGAGGAAGTTCAAATGATGCGGTTGTAAGTAAAAAAGCAGAAGAAAGTTATGGATAATGCAAAATGAACAGAATTCCTCCTGACAGCAATAACATTTTAGAAGTTTCCTCTGTGTGAACGCTAGCTTGAACTGCATAGTCTCCTAAACCTTTCTTAAACATGTCATACTTAAAACTGAACAGAAGTTGATGTGGTGTACAACTCTATTTTAGTAATAAAGCATATGCTAGTCTGTTTAAGAAAGAATAGAAATGTAATGTAACTTCTTGTATCCCTCACACCTGTTCTTACGATGAAATAAGATTAAAAGATTAGGTTCCCACAAAGCAGAGGACCAAAGAATGTGGGATGTAGTTTTGGGGCAATGATGCTTTTCCAACTGTAGACTACTGTTGCTTCTACTAATCTTTAATCAGGATCATTAATAGGGTAAGGATGTAAATGACTTCTACTGTTTCCAGAGTAATGAACAGACAGAAGTGATGGAGTAAAAATAATATTAACTATTTGTACATGCTTGTATAGCCTAAGGGTTAATATTAAGGAACTACATACATGATTACAAAGGTAGACATGGGAAAAAGTTTTCAGATTCTGTAAATCTGAGACAATAATGCGAATGTCTGGCACCAAGTCTGTTAGTTTTGCAAGTTCTGTAGCACTGTAATCTAAGTACTTCTAAATACGACTGTAATCAGAAAAAATAAATAAAAAGGAAAGTATAACACTTAATTGTGTGCAACCAAAAGGACACTGGATAGATTTTCAAAGATGTGAGAAAGCACATGCTGGGTTTTAGAAAATGAAAGTTCTTCCAATGTTTTATCTGCTAAGAAGCTAAAATGCCAGTAGGGTTGTACGCATCCAAATATCACAGTAGTCTATGAATTGATGCCAACTTAAGTAACATTTATATAAAGTCAACATCCGCAGTCATATTCAAACCTAGTGAATTGCGTGCACATTTATACTGTAACTTATGGGGTGGCACTGCTTAGTAAGGTCATATTTAAATGATAATATATGGAAGAAATCAACGTGTGTGATAAAGCTTAAGAAATCTAAAGAAAATACAGTAGCTGAACGTTTTTTAGGAGTTTGAGGTGGTAGAAATTACTGCAGGAAGATAGCTATCTGTGAACCTAGGCTACCTTAGTATCCTCAGTGAGTATACTCCTTTTGGAAGAATGTGTTGCTCTTTCATGGGTCATTGAAACAACAAATCCATTTTATACCTGCCTTCTCCTGCACCATTCCCTCCCCATTTTTGGTTGATTGGTTGACTGGTTTGTTTTGGGCTTTTTTTTTCAAGCTTGTTTTCAACACTACTTCTACTATGACAGAACTAAAGCTGGTATGCACACTCTAACCACGAGATATATATCTGGCTTGAGTGTCTGCCAGCTCAATCAACTGCCAACCTTGTGCAGTCTTGCAGTATGGAGATTTTGCCTGGGCCCCCTTAATAAAGGTAAGCTCTGCCTAGAAATAATTATGTACAGTAGTTAGTAAGTTAATAAAGGGTTATTGTGCCTTTAAGGGAACAAAGTTGTTTTGAAGTGACTAACAGTGTAGTCCTTGTAAACACAGCTAGAACCTCAATATGTTAAGAAATACTAAAAAGAAATCAGCACTATGTCAGGATTCTTAATCAAAAAGTAACTAAATCTCACAACCTGCTGAATATGGCTGTTAAGTTTTGTGAAATTAGATCTCAGTGGCATGAACTAGTCTCCCATTTTAAATTGAATAAAATCCTCATTGCAGGAATTGGTTTGGTAATCTTACTCAGGTCCTCAAAAGGTTTTACTTTTTACTAAACTACTTAATGGTTTGTCAAAAGCTGGCGAAAGCGATGGCTTAAAATATATCAGGATCACATACAGGTCAGGTTGAAACAGCTCTGCTGAAATAGATGCTAGCACAGAGTAAGATCAAAACTTGATATATTGGTTATCTTCTACTTCATTTAAAACAGGGACTGATTAAATAGTAGATCTCTCCTTGTGTATATTCTCATGTGTTTGCGAGCATGGAGAATGAAGTGGGGGACATGGATAAATGGGGAATGCAGGATCAATTAGATATTATTTGTCCATTTTCCGCTGCATTTATTTGCACATCTTTTTATTTCCTGCAGTGTTGTCATTTAATTTTTTTTCTTTTTTTTTTTTAAAGAAATGCCTTGCATTTCATATGTTCAAAGGTATACTCTTTGAGGATCTTGACAGAAAATTGACAGTCATAAATAAGTGCTCTATGCATGTTAGGCAGTGTCACCTAAGTCTCAAAGCATGGCTGAACACACAACGTATTTAATGAAACTTTAACAGACCCAAAAATGTGGTTGATATGAACAAACTTTTATGATTAAATTAAGGATTGTTTCCAGTCCAGAAACCCAAATTAACTACAGGAAAAACAATCCTAATGGCTCCAGCACGCTAAGCAGGATTAAAGAAAATGTGTGCTAAAGCTGACAGTCATCATTGATCAAAACTTCAATCTTTTTAGCCCTAAGGTAACCGAGTCAGATTTCATCACTCTAATCCTTAAGGTATAAAATAGAAATTGAGCTTGCATGGTGATGCAAGCTGGCTATGAAATCAGGAGGCCTTGGCTCACAAAATATGAAAAGCTGGCATACTCAATGGAAATGATGTTCGAAGCAGTTCACGGTAAGAATGAGAAAAGCAGCTTGTGCCGCTCTGGAAGAATAAACAGCAGTTCTCTTTTTGCAGCACTCATTCCACACATTAATAATTATTAGGAAAAAAAAGTAAAATATACGTTAAACTAGGAATAAAAATAGTGATTCTTTGAAGTTTCTAATGTTAAGAGAATTACTATTATGAAACTTCTATGTGTAAAATATAAAAGATTTTTTGTGAAGAAGTAAGCAGTTAAGAAGTAAAATCTTCTGCTTCATCTTTGCAAGAAAAGATCTAACTAGCTACATAAAAGGGGGACTATTTATTCTGTCTCATAAGCATCATAGTTAATTAATTCTTTATATTACTTGTAAATCCTAGATCTTTTATGGAGCTAAAGGATCAGAATTTGAAATGCACATCAGAAGGAAGGATTACGAGGTGAGAACATCTGAATCATGAGCACACCATGTCAGTTCTAATTGTACTTTGCTTTTTGAAGCAGAAGCAGAGCATTGTGTCAGTAGGACTCCTCCTGAGAGTAGGGGCTCGGATCTCTGTATAGAGTATTGGTTAAAAAAGAAGTCTTAAATGCAGAGGTAATGTGAAGGGCTTGTTCCTGACCTCTCTCATCTCAACTGTCAAATTATGGAAGGAAAATAGAAATTCATTATTTTTTATATTTGTACTTTAGAACCACAGAATTGTTTAAGGGACTAGTTCTGCAGGATCTGCGTGGCCAATGAAAGGTCATAATGTAATCAAAGCATAATTGTTTGGTTTGATTTTTTATATTCCTACGTACATAAGAGTTGATAGGGTTCAGAAGTGCAGCTTTTCCCACAAAAAGTGCTTTACCTATTTTGTCCTTTGAGATCTCTGCCAGTAAGGTAGGTGGAGCATAAGCACCTGTCCCACATTGCATTCACAGGCTTATCCCATGGCAGGGTTACTACTGCGGTGATTTTCACCAACTGTCTTACCTCCACCCTTGTGCTTTGGGTGTCAGCCCAGAAGTCTCAGCACTTGTTAGAAGCAGCAACACTATCAGCTATCACTGTTCAACAAAATGCACATCCCAACTCAATATGTTGCAGCACATATTCAGGAATATTATAATCCCAAGAGTCATCACTTAATAATGCAGATGGCCAGATAAAACTCTGAGCGATACACCCTGAAATAATAAGGCTCTCTTTAGCTACTTATATGAAAGTAATCTTTATCTTTTAAGGTGCTTCACTGCATACTGCTAGAGGTCCTCTAAAGAGAGAGCACAAAGGGTGCATGATGCACTGGTGAGTAGTTGGACTGTGATCTCTTTGTATTTCTTTTGCTGTTTTGTTTCAACATCATGTGGACTTCTCCCAGCCCTCTTCCCCCAATTTGATTTTGCCTGTTGATCTTTTGAGTAAAAATAACAATATAAAGCCCATATAGTTTGTTATGTATCTCTAAAGAGGAAAAA
Source organism: Coracopsis vasa (assembly GCA_026283785.1). NCBI lineage: Eukaryota > Metazoa > Chordata > Aves > Psittaciformes > Psittacidae > Coracopsis > Coracopsis vasa. The sequence continues at coordinate 11,743 of JANHGB010043645.1, read as the reverse complement.
AAGGGCAACACAAGATGCAAATTTAGAAAAGTGCAATGGAAACATGATGATAAGAAACTGCTAAGAAAAAAGACATAAGAAATGCATTCTTATGGACATAAGAATGGAATGAAGTCCTACCCAAGACATCTCGAAAATGGACTGGATAGTGGAGGGGAATGGCAGGGTGGTGAGTGGTGTATGCTACAGTCCTAGTTGCTACAGGAGCTAGAGCCTGGGTTTGGACTGCGTTTGTGCATATGCAGGTGCCTTACACTACCCCTAAGCAGTTACTTCTGTCTATACCCTGTGCTCTTCCATCACTCCAGGGTTGGCATTTGCAGCACACATTTATATCTAGTGGCTAAAGCATGCATACATCAACTTGTGCCTTGTGGCCAGGCATATCTATTTAGCTGTTAAAAATTGAATGTGGCAAGTTTCAAACTGGAAATATCAGAAAGAGCTGTATAAGAATAGCCTCCTACATGAGGCTATGAGGTTAAGACGTGAGCAACTAATGCCTGAGCTTGGAGGCGCGATGGGAAGTTGAAGAGCAGCACACCTCTGGAATGTGAAGGTATCAGGCCAGATTCACTAGACAAACTCTGACCTAGAATTAATTTAATGTCCTGGACTTTTGATTCTGAACCTTAATATCTGCATATGGTTACTACTGAAATATCATTATTGTTGGTTAAGCTTATTCTCTGCTACCTGTTTTGGAAAACAGTCTCCTAGTAATATTCCATTTCTTGAAATAAATTTAGGAAATTTCCTCTGCTGGAAATGTGCTTATTTCTGGGCAGTTCTGCCTAGAAAAAATATCAGCATAGAACTGGAAGAACAGATCTCTCTTGCACATTTTCTCTCTCTCTCTCCCCTCTTCCCCTGATATTTATACTGTAGTATGTATTTACATGCAAACATATGTAGTATAGACTGATACAGGAAATTTAGTAGGTGACTTAGGAAAAAAGCAAAAATGTAATAATAAACAAACACAGCTTGGATGAACAGTACTTGTGCAGAATATGGAAATTTGCAAATGAGAGATGTAATCATGAAACAGGAACAGAACTTGTGCAGCATATTTATGGTGCTGCTAAAAGGAATAAAATGCATGAAACCATTAAGATTCAAGTGAAATAGAAAGGTACTGTGGAATAGAGGCCTGTTGAAGCAGTGAGATAATTTCTGCTGGAAGAAGCCCTGTCACTAAAGTAACTTCAGAATACACTGGAAAGAATATCATTAGGAGTATTCATACTTTGACGGAAGATAGAAGCAACACTGTTCCTGTTTCTTTTCTGAGGAACAGCAAAGCATAAGACAGAAAACACGAATTTTCTTGGACAGATTGTATACAGAACTTTCAGAGACGAAAACATGGGAAGAAAATGCTACTCAGCAGCATTTCTGTGATTTTATTGATAGTTACCGGTAGTGAACAGTCCACATTTTAATTTCTGTCTCTAAGGGGTACGCTTATGGTGCCAATTACTCTTGTTGCCAATTAGCTCTGTCCTATTCTGCTTTGATACATACATGTTTGGTTAAACATAATGATTGGTTAAGTGTAATAATGATTATCTGATGTTAATTTAAAATGCCTTAAGGTCAACCTCACAAATGGACAGCGTTGATCAATCTGTAGTAACATAGTGTAATATTGGTTACCCCATTTTCACATATTTTTCATGTAAGGGGTTCTGTCAAAAGTTCTAGAAAATAATTCACTCCCTATGGTATTGGAGAGGCAAAAATTGTAGTAATAGGTTTTCTTTGCATAGGCTGCCTACTCGCAGTTCCTCAGGGAACACTGAGAAAGCCCCATGGGTAGTTTCAGTCTGACTTGGGGGTAAAGAGGGTGTCTCCTTTGCCAGCAAGTGAAGGAAAAGCACAGATGAAACGCTGGTATTGAATGTCAGCCTGGGGTTCTGTTCAACTCTCCCAGGCTTCCTAGTTCTCCAGCTGAGCAGTCATGTGGAAACACTGAACAAACATGATGTGAGGTAATACTGGGAGCTGTATACAGCTGGAAGCCATTAATAAGAGCCAGATGTGCTCTTGTGGGCCTTGCTTCCTTACCTATCTCTGAAATAAAGTAAATTCAGTAGCAAGAGAGTGATGCCTCTAGTTGGGATTGAGCAAGAAGCTCTTTGGGGAGTAGAAGCAGATCTGAAAAGATGCACTGCAAGTCTTGTTGTGCACTAGTCCAATTACAAGTGGACATGAGTTTATAAATTAATTACTATTGTCATGAAACACATGCTTGTGGGATATTCTCACTGGTGTCTTGGACTAAAGCTCCACTGCCAGAATTCTCAAAAGGGGTTAATGTCTCTTTTACTTGCCTATATATGTGTGTATGTGTATTTTATTTATATTCTGAAAAAAATTCTTAAAACATATGTGAAAACCATATTAAAAAGTTGCACTTAGTTTTCCCACATTTTAGGGTGGACTTCAGCTAGATTTATTTATTTGTTATGAGGGGACCTTGATATATTGTATCCGATGCTTTTTTTCTGCCATTAGCCACTTGGCAAAGGGCTTGCAAAGGATTCAGCTGAAGTTGAAGTAGTTGAACTAATATACAGAGTAGTTAATTAAATTGGCCAAAGTCCTTTTGGCTTCAGTTTCAGGGCTTTAGGGAAGGGCCTTATTAATTTTTTCCAATTTACTTTCAATGATCTGAAAATGATCAGCTGCACTATTCTACTACGTAATAAAATATTTTATCAGAAAATTTTTAATTGACCTCTCTGTAAGTTACTACCAGATTATCAGCCTATGAAAAGAAAATAGGGATTTCTATTTTCTCTGTGCTCTGATAGCAAAAATGCTGTTAAAACAATACTCTGTATAATAGATCTTTTTTAAGATTGCATGGAGTTTTACTGGACATTTACAAAATTACAATAGTGTAGTTTCTAAAAGAATTGTAAGGCTGAATCTCAGTTGCACTGGCTTTTAGTGGAACAGTAAACCAGAGCAGAAAATAAGAGTGTAAAATATGACATTATCAGATAAATGTATGTGAAAAAATAGTAAATTCTCAACAAAAAGAATTCTTCTCTAGGGAAAGGTGATCTTTGTCATAGATTTGTACTTCATACCGTTTTGTTTCATACTGTTGGTGCGATTGTACCCTTTTACATTGCTTATCCTTGGTAATATTTTGGTTTCCAAATCAAGGAATTATTGGAGAAAGGACTTAGATTTTAAGAAAATTAGTTTCTGAGAATTCAAATAAATGTTTAAATGTTATCCATATTCAGGATCATTTTTAAAATTAAAGAGGAACCCAGACTTTTTACACACGCATACATATCCTTTGATGTGTTTTTTCCAAACATAAACTACTGCATCATTCTAGGTTGTTTTGATGGAAAATTCATCTTGCCCATAACTTTTTGTTTGAAAATTAACACCAAAGATTGACTTCTTCTTGTAAGAACTCAACCCAGCAATAACATGTAGGCTAGACTTGATCTGTAAATCACTGTTTTTCTACCTTTGCATTTAGGCTGGTAAATCTGGTGGTACTAGTGTAGCCTTTCAGTATAATTTTGGACAGCAACTTTCTGCGTTAGCCCTCTTTGCTGAATTAATGAGAGTTCAATTCTGTCTTTTCAGTAAAGTCTTCAAGCTCGTACTTAAATCTGTGCTTATTTTTTTTTTTATTTATCATTTACATTGTTCAGGCCATCCCCAGAGATTTTGTGCTTCATATTTGCATGCTGAATTTGAATCAAAATGATTTCTCTTCCTATATTTCCTTAAAAGTATATGATATTGTTGTACAAGGAGGGCTCAGAAATGTAAAGCTTGCCAATGGATGTGCATGTGGTATTTTGAGTAAGATTTTTACTGACAATAATATGACCTGTTCCAAGAACTTTTGCTTTCTTGGAAGTTACCTTTTATCTCTATTTATTAATATAAAATCAACCATTGTAGGTTAATTTAAAGAAGTAATAAAATCAAGGAGCTAGACAAAAGACAATCTAAAAACACTTCAGGATGAAAATATTAAATGCAAAGGCATATTAGCAAAAACATCAGGGCTGATAAGAAAAAAAAGTTAGAATGAATTCCTTTCTTATTTACTTAATTTAGTAAGTTTAAAAATCCTGTTTGTTAATGTTCCATTTAAATCCTTCTTCTCATCTGTTTAAATATTGCACAATTGTCTATCTTTCCTAAGTAACATGGGATCCTAGGAATACCACAGTGCCTCAGCAACAGAGGAACTAAATAGGTCATACTAGAATACTGGGCTTTATTTAGAGTCATAAAAGCTGACCTAGAGAACAAATATTTTATATAAGTTATTTGAATCTATAGCTATGACGTCTCTTTTCCATTGATCTTTTCCATTGATATCACTTAGCCTCATTGAAATATCAATAGCATAACTAACAGGGGAATGTTGCAGATTAGATAAGAAACTACTGCTAAAAGTTCTAGTTAGGAAGTAGAAAACAAGATTAAATTTAGAGCATTTTTTTATTTACACTCCCTTTAATTTAATTTAATTTTTTAAATAAAATATTACTGTGGCTAATAAAATCCTAATGATAGTAGGATACATGTATATTTTCTGTGAGCATGTCCACAGATAAAAATTCTGGCTGCCTGACATATCATGACAAGTCAAAGAGATTTGAACACATAATCAGAGAGAAGGACTCTGTTCTTGAACAATTCACAGTAGGGGTTAGAGCTGCAGTTGCTTAAAAAACTGCTAAAGCCTCATGCATCTTTGCATAGCAAAGCTCACATGTGAATTCAGACAATGGCAAATTGACCTAATCCTAAGCAGGGCTTTCACATACAATATTTCAATGTCCCTCTAAAGTGTTGCAAATGTCTGTAATTAGTACTTTTACTGCTTTCCTCATCTCAGCTGGAGATAAGACTGCCATTTGGAATATGGATATTATCTCTCTGCTATATCTGCTTTAAAAGATTTGTGATGCTGGATCCCTAAATCCCAGAAGAAAACTGATGTTAATTGATTCCATGATTATCTAGGTTTTTAGGTCTTTGCTTTTGGCCATACACTTGGCTCTCAGTCTGAAGCCCTTTTGAGAATTTTCTATTTCAGCATGTTTCCACAAAAAAAGGCTGTGTTTTGAAGTATCAGAATTTCTCGGTGTTTCATCAAAAATTCCAGACAAGTTCTAACCTTTTTCCAGCCCCACCCGTTTTCTACTCATGATAACTTGCCTAAAATCACATTACAAATATGTGAAGGAGGGCATGCCTGTGCTGGCAGGTATAGGCAGGTCTGAGATCACTTTGGTTGTGCTAGCCTGAGAAGGGCAAGGAGATACCAGGCAGAGAGATCCATGCCAGTTCAATAAATTCCAGCTACCATAGTGCCATCCTTCACACAGTGTAGTATGACTGGCTGAGAGCTCACCATTAGGGGCTGTCAGTGTACTTCACTGTTAGGGAGAATTTGTCTGAGTATTAATTCTTAAAGCAGAAAAAAGTATTGCTTTTCAAACCTAATCTTGGTCTTTCTGGCCTTGGTTTCCAAAATGGAAAGACCTGATTGTATCCGGAGTTGCAGGAGCAGCCACAGCTACCCATAAGGATCGAAGCAGTCATAACACTGTATATAATATACTTGTTTCAGTGCCTCTGAATCAGTTGTATAAATGACACAAAATGGAAATATTTTATAAGATGACTAGAAAATTTGCCTTCTTCAGCTATCAGCTTGCTTCATAATCTCCCTGCTCACTGTACAGTATATATTAATTTCTACTACCTAAATCACAACACTGTGTAGAGGAAGGTAATTCTACATGAGTTCTCCACCATTCTCTATTTATGAAGTCTTCTCCCAGTGGGCATACCTTCGAGTAGCCCTTTTTTGCATCCATTCCAAATAGTCACTAAGCTGGTGGAGAATGACGTTCTTTCATACTTATTTAATCTGCATGTGGAACACTGGAAATGAGTGATTGTTTTAATTACATGAATTTTTGCTTAAACTAATTCCACCTCCACTGATCTTAACTGGTAGATAAAGGCAGGTATGCTGCTGTACAAGGTAATTGCACAAAACTTCTACAGTAAACCCATAGCATGAAACTTTGTGCAGATGAACCCTGAGACCGAATTGTGCAGATACTGGCCTCACTTTCCAGACATTAGACACTTTGGCTGGAGGTCAGGTATCAGAAATCCCAGACAAATGCACAGTCCCTCATTGTGTTAATAAGGGAGGCTAGGATTTCTTACACACCCCCGCTCAGCTATAAATCCATGTCTGACTAATGAAAAAGTCATATAACACGTGGCATGTAGAGCTGCAGCATGAATGAAGCCCCATTTCCTATGGACTTGTGCCTTGTGGTTGGTTGGCCTAGATGATTAAAGTAAAAAATCCTGAGGCTTCTCCTACAACCCAGTATTTATAAGTGCCGGTGTGCAGGTTCTCAGGTTATCATAAAAAAAGTGAAGTCCTTCTGCAGCCTTTTCTTCAGCCAGAAACTTGAATGATCTCAGTCCTCAGTTTGACATCTATTTCTGCAGAACGTATGGAAACATAATAATTGTTGAGATCAATGTCCTTTTGTTTAATTTAGTTGAAATCAGACTGTGGGTTCCAAAGCTTTTTAGGAAACACATGCCTACATATTGAATGTAATTGGATGACTTCTGACAGCAGAGCGAACTGTGGTAGAAACAACACTGTATTTTTCATAACTGTCATTAATGAAAAGTTAGAGTATATTTTTCATAATTCTGGATGTCTCCAGGGGAAAATGGTTGTCTTAAAAATTTCTGCTTTGACAAGTTCAGACTAAATCTTGCTTTTTGCCTTAAGAAATAATGCCAAACAAACCAGCTGTCTTGGAACTTCCAAGACACAGAAACAGGGTGATGGACAATAAAGCAGGAGATTACAAGGCTATAGACTTGTGAAATTTAAATTGGATTTGAAGTTGCTCTGAAGCTGCACTCTGACACTAACCTACAACCCAATTAACTGAGGTTCATAAGAAATGCTTTGCATTTCTTGTATAGGAACCTTGTCTTCTCTTCCAGAAAAACATTCGAAAGTTAGTTCTTAATACTTTAAAATTTTTGTGATGACTTTAAACCTTACAAAGAAAATCCAGGAATCTTGACTAACTTTTAAAAGATCAAAGGCGCAACTCTTTACTGAAAAACAATAAATAATTCTGATTGTATTTATAGCACTGATTTAGTACTGATTAAAGCAGAAAACCCAGTTTTTCTCTGAGATAGTATACTTCTGTGGTGCATATAAATTATGGTTGTAATGCATAGTTTATCAGAGGCTTTAGCACCACAAAAATATTATCCTTGGCAGACATCAGTTTCAATGAAATTTGAGCCACAGTTTATACAAGTTCTCATACGAAATTCATGCATTCATCCATGGAAGGCTGGAAATCAGACAAGCAATGACCCATTCAAAAATATGAGGAAGTCTGGAGGATGAGCCCATGGAAATGGCACTGATTACTTGCAGCATATTCTCTGTTCACAGAGCTCATGTCTAACACAGCTCGCCTTGTCCCTGACTTTAAAATGTGACAGCAGGACAAGAGCCCTTACTCCCTGCTGATACTGCCTCATGACACTCTTCTGATTCCTGCAGATTTATGGTGAGATCTATGGAGACAGACCTGAGTTATGTGGCAGTGTATTTATTTCTCAGGGGAGTTACATCATTAGGAACCTTCTTTGCATTTGTCAATACAATGCGTGCTCATACATTGGACTGCGAACAGGCACACGTGCTTAGACAAATACTTACACATGCATATACACAAAGGAGCAGTAGCTTTAAAACTGCATCCTAGAAAGGAAAAGATCATATTTTAAACTGACAGATAAAAATTCTAGATTTTGTCTGTCTACAGCCTCTGCATTTGTAAATGAAATGGCTGGTTTGATAGCTGAACTTAATACTTTCAATACTTTCAATACATTTACCTTACACCTGAGGTATAGAGCAGAGCAGCAGGAGTTTCTGGAGGAGGCGAGGGAATGTGTATTCTGCTTACCAGAAGGAGAAGAAAAAAGTGTTATTTATGAATGTTTTTTTTTTTCCTTTTGCAGTATGTATTATGTCCAATTTAATTTCTGACATCCTTGCTCTTTTCCTTTGATCTCAATGATCAACTGAGCTATATTCCAAGGCTTACAATCTAATCATTATTAAAATTCAGGAGTAAAAGAAACATGTTACAGAAGTGCTCATAATCAGGAACCAGTGATTTCCAGATTGGTATGCCGCATCTGTTCTAACTCCTAGTTATGAAAAGTATTATCTTGTGATCTTTATGAACAGTACAGAATACTGAGGAACACATGGAAATGGATTTGCTATGCCATAGGGTACTTCTAATAAGATGCACAAACCTGTGCAGTCTCTGATACATCCACAAACCCTATCAAGAGCTTATTTTTTCCTCTTGCAATTTTGAGATCTCACCAGAATATCTGAAATGAATGTTGCTAGACTTTGATAATAAAGACTATGCTTTGTCAGTTTATATCAAAGTACAAAAGAACCCTTTGAAGTTCTTTAAGCATGTCCAGATAAAAACTACAGAACCTGTAAAATGTGTCTGAACATTGCAGCCATATAGGGGTGGCTTTTCTGATTTGCTGTGCTCATGTAGAGTTGTCAGAAATATAATACATTTTCTGTGATAGATCAAGGTCCTCCTACTTTTATCTAAAATCCCTATCAACTCACAAATTATTATTTATTCTGAACAATAACATTTTCAAAACACATTAATGACTTAGATTTTCAAGCCCTTTAAATAGTTGGGTTTTTTTTTAAAATATTATCTAAATACATTCAGTTTCCTAAAGATCTATGTGAGAAAGATGTGTATAAACAAAACAAGAAAAATAGTGGTAGATAAGCCTGGAACTCTAGAATACATTTAAAATGCATTTAGTTTCATGTGAAACACCATTTAACTTGTCAATAATGTTTCCAGTTTATAGTAAGAAACTGTTAAAATATTCCTTCCCAAGAAAAGTGCTCAAGAGGAACTAGTGTTATTAGGCAGCCTCGTATAGACTCAAAATTACCATAGTGCAGATGCACCTCATTTAATAGTCATTTAGCCTGACTAACTTCATTAATCAACACCTGAGATTTAGTTGGAATGAGAACATGTGATGTAGCATTCCTGTATCAGCAATGACCCTGCAACGTGCTTCTGTTTGGAAAACACTGAGTTGTTACTTTTAATGAGTATTTTCCAAAGGTTTTGATAAAGTATGTGAAAATGCTTTTGAGAATCAATATAAATGTTCATAAGACTAAATTTTAGCTTGGAGATTTGAAAATTTGGGACTTTGAATTTATCTTTTTTCTCATTGTCCAGCAATCAGAGTATGCAGAAACATGGAAACTGTGAAGTCACTGATCTGGGGCTGATACCTCAAGATTTGGAGATTGGAAGAATGCTCAGGGGGAAGCATCATCAGTACTTGGTCTGTTCTTGTGCTTTTCCTGGAACTCCACTGCTGATCACTGTCAGAGACAGAATGTGGATTAGGTAAACCTTTGGTGTGACTCTTGTGTTCTTATGAATATTTTCTGCTTTTTTTCTGTCACTCAAACTGTATTCTATTGTAGTGAAGACTGTAAGCTGAGGACTTTGTATGTGTTTTCACAAGCATAATAGGGGCATTGCCCTTTGCTAACTCTTTGGTGCTGTCCTATAAAAATAACAATATCATGATTAATAACATATACTACATGATTTTCCACTTCTAAAGTAAAGCTTTTATTGATCAATTTAATAAAATAGAAATGAACTTCTATGAAAGCAATTGGAGTGGAATTAAAGGGAAAGCTCAGACACTACATCAATGTTCAGGTAAGTATGTGATCTTTTGCAAGTTTACTGAACTTAAAATAAATTAGGACATTTGGGCTCCACTGTATATACACCCATAATACCTCCATCTGTATTCAGCACACCTCTCTTATGCCCTAACTAATGGTTGAAGATACAGGACTGGATGGATGTTTGGTGTGACTCAGGAAAGCTGTTCTTTTCCTTGTGCTGTTACATGACACTGACATGTGCATCTCCACTTTTTCCCCCTGGTAATTTCATCAACTAAATAGAGGCTTAAGATAAGATGGCCCTTTGAAACTTCTGATACATGAGTACATTATTTAAGTAATTCAATATTGCTGACATGAGATGAGATGAAATGTTTTATGGATCAATAGAAGAGTGACCTTCATGTTTATCATAACAAAATAGAAATGAATTACCATTTCAGTTGTTCATCTTGACCATTTTCCAGAATATACTCTGTTGTTTTACTCTCATAATTCCTCATAAACCCATGTTCTCCTTTTAGAAAATAATTCTGCTAAAGAAAATAGATGTAAAATTTCTCTCACCAGCCTAACAAATTAAGTAAATAAGCTGTAGAAATTTTTTATAAATTCAGTGATTTCTTGCTTCATGTTTTCAAATGTTGTGACACATCATCATTTATGGTCCATCAGAGTGTCTAAATGTCATTCTGTACCACAGACTCTTAGGACATGTCACTACCACTAGTAATGTCCTACATATCTATGGTAACTGATGATGATGAGTGGAATTTCTTCTTTAGAGACTTAAAATACTGTGTCTATGCCTACATTATAGAGCATATTCCTATTAAAGTCAAAGTGATCATCTGGCAAAGAGGAATTTTAGTATTTCTTAATGTATCATAATGATATGAAAGCGTATTTTAAAGTATATTGGCTATTTTTTCTTTATGGCTTAATGGGTATAAATTAAGAAGTCTACCAATAATTTTTAGGTATTCCTGATTCATAACGAGTTAAACTAAAGCAAACTTCAACATATATTTTTATATTGTCTTACAGTAATATTCATGCTGCTGAACAAAATGTATTTCCCAAAGTTTCAGACCTTTATCTGAGCTTTTAAACATTCTTTTTTTAGTTATCTCATTTATTTAATATTTTAGAGTTCTCTAGGGCAGAAGAAAAATTACTCAAAACTATTTACTTGCTGGCTAACTGTCTTTCAGATGTCTGTCCCAGATGCAAGAGAAAATATACAAAATACAGAATTTCCCACAACCCAATGGCACCAAACACTTCCACTCTTCTCCTTAAGGCTAAAAGTTTGTGTTTCAGGCTGCCATTAAAAATAAACAAACAAATAAACAAAATAGGCTGCTCTAGAGAACTGCAGCTGGTAGACATCGTTTACCTAAGCAGTGTCAGCTGTACAGTGAATAAAAGTACCAAGAATGGCACAGCTTTTTGAAGCAGAAAAGAGCCCTTAGCGTGCTTAATAGGATACGGTTTTCCCACCTGGCATTTGTACCAGATCTTCACAATCTCTGGATAGACTGCATCCTCTGAAGCAAAGGAGTCTTAAACGCTACTGAATCCTGCTGCCTGTGATATCTCAAAATCACAAAATGGCAAAAATCCCAATGGAGACAAGATTTTACCATGTTAATCCAGGTTCTAAGTTGTTTCTTAATGTTTATGGGATCCCGTGATGCAAAAGGAACACTATAAAAGTTCATTTGAAAGTGATTTCCCATCCAGTAGCATCAAAGCTGATCCTCTCTTGTTTTAGTACAAATTAGCAGCTGGCACAAGCCAGAATTGTACCCACCAGGCCAAGACTAGAGGTGCACAAATGTGTATAATAACACCATTTTACGACCTCTCCTAGTTCTGGCTTTC